>PVIU01008871.1:0-49671 GCA_004026605.1 Ondatra zibethicus | reverse complement strand
AGGAGCCGGGTGGGACAGAACAAGGGGCCCGGCGCCGGGAACACAGCCCGAGCCCCTCATTACTACACTCTATGTTGGTTTTTAAGTCTTGAATTGTTTCTTCCATCTGTTTGACTGATTTTTCTTGATTTTTCTCTCTTAAAGAGATTTGTTGATTTCTTCCAATTTTTTGTTTGTCTTTTCCTCCATTTCTTTGAAGGAATTTTTCATTTCCTCTTTAAGGGCATCAAACATTCTCCTAAAATTATTTTTTAGGTAATTTTCTTCTGCTTCATCTATATTTGGTTGTTCAAGTCTTGCCATTATAGGGTCACTAGTTTTGGTTGGTGTCGTGTTGTTCTTTGTGGAGATGAAAGTTTTCTTACCTTATCTACCCATCTTTTCCTCTGATTGGTGTAGTTGGTACTGTGTCCCTGATAATCAATCTTCCAGGTGCCAGTGGATCCGAGGCACAGATGGTTACTCCTTGTGGTACAGTTAGGGAACCCTGGGGGTTACTCGATGTTCCCAGAGATCACTTAGCTCTCCTAGTGATCATTCTGCAACCCCAGGTGTAGTTCAGCCCTGCCCCCATGGAGGTTGCTCGCTTGGGGCTGCTCCCACTGAGGTTACTGCATTGGGCCTGCTTCAGCAGAGGTGGCTGGCTCAGGCCTGCTCCAGTGAAGGTTGCTGGCATGGGCCTGCTCCCTTGGAGTTTGTAAATTTGTGCCTAGTCCCTCAGAGGTCTCTGGCTTGGGCCTGCTTCTTCAGCAGTGTCTACCTCATACCTGCTCCTTTAAAGGTCATTGCCTCAAGCCTGCTCTGGCTGAGGTCTCCAGCTCATGCCTGTTCCCACAGATGTCCCTGGCTCAGGCTACTCACTTAGAGGTCCCTGACTCATGCCCTATACTGCAGAGGTCTCTGGCTCAGGCCTGCTCCCTTAGCAGTCACTCCCTTGTACCTACTCCTGTAGAGGTCATTGCCTCAGGCCTTCTCCAAGTGAGCTTGCTGACTTAGACCTGCTCTGGTGGAGGTTACTGGCTCACACCTGCTCTGGCTGAGATCGCTGACTCAGGCCAGTTCACACTGACATCCCTAGCTTGGGCCTGCTCCCGCAGAGGTCTCTGGCTCAGGCCTTCTTCCTCAGCAGTTACTCCCTAGTATCTGCTCCTGTGTAGGTCACTGCCTCCCTGTATTATTTTTTTTGCTTCTGTGACTATCCAACTCTGTGGTTTGGTAGGTAATACTCAGCTCATGATGTCGGGTCAAATGATAAGCTGGTGACCCACTGTCAAACATTAAATCTTTCCTAATGCCAAAAGCTATCTCCCAAAGGAGCATTTTTGTTTGTTTGTTTGCAGGTGATAGCAGGGCCTTGCTCAATAACCCAGAGGACCTTGTCTGTGATCATAAATCAGGGTCTGTCAAAGTCTCCAGACAGCATCTTTATCTTCCAGTGATGGCTCAAGTATGACTGAAATTGCTACAACCATGTGGTACAAGTCAAAGAGCAGCCAACAAAGTTGCAAAACAAACAAACACAACTTTAGATCAGTCATGATTCAGTGAAGGTGGGCCAGAAATTTATACCAAAAATATTCAGCCAATGAACTAACTTAAGAAATGCAAGTCCCACTTAAGTGCATAATTGGCATGTTAAAACAATGTGTCTCCTCCAAAAATCATCAATCCCAGCTGGGCATGGTGGCCTATGTACTTAATCCCAGAATTTGGGAGGCAGAGGCAATGTGGAGGCCTGATAATGTGAGCCTATTTTCGTGTTGACCAAAGGTCTTCTAGTTCATCCAAGATTATTGTGCTTCTACCTCAAACAAAGGTTCCATCTAGATGTTGCTCAGAGAGTTCTGGTCTCTCAAAGTTATTGTCAACAGGTGTGTCTAATTGCCAGCCCTTATGCTCCAAGAATAGAGAAGTAGATCTGTTCCTACCTCAAACAAAAGTTTAAGGATCCAACTAATTTCCAGTTCTCTCTATGGAGATAAGTTTGGATTTTCACCAGGGAGTGGTTTGCTGACAGAATGTTCCGGTCTAGGGTGAGAGCATGACTTGTTTTGTTCTAGCAATAGTAAGTTAAACTATGAATGTAGCCCGTGACTTTCAATTGGTAGGTTCATTTACTTGTATCATGTTAATGCAGTCTTTTGTCTTACTCCTGTCTTTTGGGATCAAGGGTATTTTAACCAGCTGGAAATTAAATGCCGTTGAATTTTCAGTATTCACTGGTATTTCCTCCCAATACCATCCTATATGTTTCTCTGTTTTATTATTTTCATTAGCGTCTTCATATACTTTACTATATTTCTAAGTCTCCACACCTTTACCCTGGCGAGAAGTATTTTTCTCATGGCTGGTCCCCAACAAGGCAAGTGTCTGTGTGGGTTCATGGCCAGCCTAGTATATGTAGAGAATTCAAGGCTGGCCAAAGATAGAAAATGAGACTTTGTTCCCAAAAAGAAATCAATCCCATAGTAATGGTCTCAAATCAGAGCAACGCATACAAAAACAAATAAATAAACAAAAGGAAAAGCACAAAACAAAACCAAGGGACTGGAGACAGATGGGGTGACTCACATCCATCTATAATTCCAGTTTCAGTGAATCTAAAGCCTCTTCAGCCTCCACAGATACCATGCATACATGAGGTGATGGAAATATGTATGAAAAATTTCCGTATGCACAGATTTTTAAAAATACTCTCTTTTAAAATGTTGAGATAATTGAGCAAGGAATAAAGCCCCTGAATAGATTACAAGAGGAAATAAACAGCCAGATGAAGCCAGGGAATTGATTTGGAATATGAAAATTGAGTGCAATAAACAGGTAGAAATGCTGAGAAGAAAAAGTAAATGGTCTTAATGCAACTTGATATGCCATGTTTTGTTGGTATCTATAGGGAGCCTGCCCTTTTCTGAATAACAAAGAAGGAGTAGATGGTCAGTGGGGGGGTGCAGAAAGGAGGTGGGGGAAGAGACTTGGAGTGGAGGAAGGGAGGGGAAACTGCGGTTGGTAAGTAAAATAAGTAAGTAAATAAATAATATATATAAAGAGAAAAAATTAAAAGGAGAGAACCCCCACAAGTAGACTTCTGACATCCACACATATAAATTAATAAATAAATAGAAAAAAATAATTGAAATTAACCAAGGAAACAAGGAATTGGTTTCTTGGAAAGATAAATCAGATTGACAAATTCTTAGCCAAATTTACCAGACAAAATGAGAGAGAAGACCCAAAGTTAATATTAGAGCTGAAAAAGGAAGCATTGGAACATATATCAAGAATTCAGAAAATCATAAGGACTTACCTTAAAGATCGATATTCCACAACTGGAAAATCTAAAAAAAAAAAAAAGAAAGAAAATAAACAGAAAAATGTCCTAGACACATATGATTTATAGAAGTCCTACCAAAATGAGATAAAAAAAAAGTTAAACAGAACAATAACAGCAAATGAAACAATACAAACAGGAAAAAAAAAGTCTGAACTGGAAAAAGTCTTGTACCAATTGCATCTGCTTCAGGCTTTTAATGTTCTTGAAAGATATTGAAAGGTAATGCCTCTCATCTTTTCCTCTAAAATAGAAACAATAGGAATATTTCCAAACTCTATGCAGAGAGTAGATACACAGAGAGGGGGTATTATAGGCCTATCTCTTATGAATATAGATGCAAGCATTCCTAGCAAAATACATGAAAACTGAATTCAAGAACAGTTAAAAGTGACCATCTACCATGATCAAACTGGGTATATTTCACAAGTGCAGTGATAGTTCAACATATGTAAATTTCAAGAATGTTGGAATACCTCCTTAGGAGTTGTTGGTCAGGAAGTCACAAGAGGCTCCCAAAATAATAGAGGCCATTAATCTTGGTTCTTTCCAGAACAAGGTCAGAAGACCCTCTTGTTGAAGCTATACACTTTGGACACAAGACTCATAGAAATCCAGCAGTAACTGAACTGAAAACTTCATTTTTGATATCTGTCAAGATATCATGGCGCTTGGCTAAAGGTTCCAATGCAAGTATACATGGCACTACCAGTTTTATTTAGCTGTGAAATTCATATTGTTATTATACTAACTTGCCAGATAAGATGTGCCCACTAACACAATAGTGTCATACCTATTTTGGGTATAACCAACAACTCTTTGATTGCATCTGAGGCCTGCTCTGTGGAAGGAGATACATGTTGGGTATTATAAATCTGACCAATGCTTCTAAATAGGGAGGCTACAGCCCCAGGAAAGAGGGTGGGATTTGCTGCTGCTCTTTCACTAAATGTAGTTGTAAGCAAACTGGCTTCTGAGTGTGACTATACCCAAAGACTAGTGCTGCTCTGAGCCTGAGCAAGGGAAAGAGATGATTAACACAAAGTCAGTTACCAATGAAGTGAAGCATCCATAACACCCCCATCTAAAGCCTAGGGAATATCAGAAGAGAGAGGGCAGAAAACAATTTTAATAGAGGGATGATAGGAAAAAATGCTGTGAAATGCTGTCTTCTCAGTATGGCATGGCTATTGCTGTCAAGAACATGGAACAGCTTTGGCTACCTGCATAAGACCTTTAATCTAAAACAAAAAGATACAAAAGGGGGAGTGGATTGGCTGAGAGAGAAAAGAGGTCGGTAAAGTGGGTGGGGGATGAGAAAAGGTAATTGGGGTAAATATGATCTCAATACATTGCATACATACATGAAACAAACACAAATCTTAGAAGGTTAAAGAATGAGTATGTCTTATGTAGTAGGTGTTCTTTCTACCTTTGCTTTCCCTAAATTGTGCTTGAAATCATAACAGTCTCCATTTAAGCTCACCATTTTCTATGGCCCTACAGTATTAAAAGAAATGCTTTCAATATTCTTCCTGGAAATATCCTTTAAATCTTCAAACTTGTCTTTAAATATGTTTCTATTTTTATATTAATTTGGACAACTGTGGTTGTCCAAATTAATATATGCTACTATTATGAATTATATATTATATATGCTACTATTATGAATTGCAATGTAATTATCTGATACTGAGGATATGTGACCCCCAAAGGGGACACCATCCACAGGTCTAGGGAGAAAGGATATGTAATGAGCATGAGAGCAAACACTTTTGAAAGTACATGGAACTTCTTTCTTAAGAATGGGTGATTCAGGTAAGACCTGACTCTACAGATAGCAAAAGATCACCAAGCTATTAAACAACATCTACGCCCAGCCTTCTGAGTGGAAAAGAGGTATTTTCCCTTCTGTTGAAAACCAAAGCCTATGAGTTTAACATTCCTGGTTTCTATAGTGCTGTCTGTGAACATGCGGACCTTGTGCCATCTACATACCATCACACACCACAGGCTGCTTTTCACCAATATCCAACATCCACTTCCTGAATGTCCTTTATGGCTTCAATCATATCTTAAGAGGGTTCACAGCATGATGTTTTCCAAATCAATGCCATTTAAGTGAAATGGGAAGGGGAGTTTTCTGTACAAATTCAAAGCCACAAAACTACAAGAGAAACAAGAGAAAGACAAGTGCATCAGACCAAGGTGGGGGTTTTGAAAAGTCAATATCAAGTATCACAAATGGAACTAAAAGAGAGTTCTTGACTGTCTCTGGCAGTAGGCTTGGAGTAATTGAAGGTTACGTGGCCAGTGGTCAGGAAGAAAAAGCTGGAGAGGACACAGGAGAGGGAAAATAACCATTCATAAGAAAAAGTTGAACCCACCAGACAAGCAGACACTTTTCTTCACCACTTGCCATGAAGACACACACCTATTGCTGGATCAGGAAGATAAAAGTCAGTGTTAAATCACTGTCTAACTTTTCGACTGGATTTTGGGTCAGAGTGGGAGGAGTGAGGATACGAGCAAAGAGGTCAAGATCATTATGGGGACACCCACTGAAACAGCTTACCTAAGTTAATGGGAGCCCACCAACTCCAGTCTAACAGCAAGGAAAACAGCAAAGGACCAAACTAGACACTCTGAATGTGGGTGACAGTTGTATAGCTGGGGCAGACTGTGGGGTCACTGGTAGTGAGACCAGGATTTATCCCCCCTGCTTGTACTGGCTTTTTGGAACTCACTCTCTTTGGAGGGATACCTTGCTCAACCTAGATATAGTGGTGAGTATAATGGTTTAAGTAAAATGCTACAGGTCCCCCGGTGGCAGCTTGGGTAGCAGGCCATGAAACCAAGCTATGACAGGCAGCAGGCAGTGGATCCCGAGCCATGGGCGGCAATGAAGACAGCCGGTCCCAGGCAGGAAGCTATGTGTTGGGTAAGAGACCAAGCTGGATAGGCACACTATGCAGAGTGAAGTTGATATTTATTTAGTAGATTGTGGAAGGGAAGGGGAGAAGGGGGAAGAGCAGACAGAGAGGCAAAGAGACAGACAGAGAGGGGAGAAGGGAAAGACAGAAGCCGTCTCTGGGTGGGGAGGAAGGAACTCAGGCTGGAAGCTGAAGATCAGCTTGCCTTGGCAGACAAGGGAGAGAGTGGGCATGGCTTGTCTCTTAAAGGGACAAGAAAGACCATTAGAGGGAGGGCCTCTAGCAATGTGCTAGACTTTGTTGACTCCCCATGGGAAGGCTTTCTCTTTCTGCTGAGAGATGGGATGGGGGAAAGTGAAGGGAGCAGGAGAAGGGGAGGGAGTGAGATCTGGGATTGGTGTGTAAAATGAGAAAAGATAGTTTTTGAAAAATTAAATAAAAAAAATAAATCACCGTCTTATTTTTAAAGATTTTATTTTTCACACTTAAAACTTTATGTCTGTTAAGTTTCAAACCTGGAACAAATTGCTGAGGTTCCTATTTAACATATGAAAGTAGATCTGGCTCCCAGGTTCTCCCAGCATCACTCAGTACCTAACTATTATAAGGTATGGCTAGCATACCCTGCCCTCAACCCTGCCTTTCACCCAGAGACTCTTCCCTATATAACCCAGACATTTTGAACACCCAGACCTTTTGTACCTTTGGCCTCCTGGATGCTACACCAAGTTTCCCTTCTCAACTCTTCCTACCCCTCCCACTCTTTTCCATGGCCCAACTGAGCTTGGTCATCTTCACACTGGACTCTATCCGCCTCTGACTATGCTCATCCACTTATCTATAATAAACCTTCTCCTCCACCATACTTAGGAGCAGTCATGTCCTTTTCTTTCTTTGTTATTTCTTTGTTTTCAATCAATGTTGTTCATGTGTTTTCTGGCATATATGTATGTTTACCACGTACATGCAATACCCACAGAAGTCAGAAGAAGATAATGGATTCTCTGGAACTAGAGTGCAGACAGTTGCAAAATACAATATGGATTCTGGGCATTGAACCTGGGTCCTCTGGAAAAGTAGGAAGTGTTTTTAATGACAGGGTGTAGGAGGTATTTCTGTCTATGTGTTGCTTTCATTGGTTGAGTAAAGAAATTACCTTGTGTAATTATTCAGCCACAGATAAGGCTGCACTTCTGGGTTCTAAAGACAGGCACTTGCAGTCAGGCCCTCAGGCACAAAAGGCCCCGCGTGACCCACGTGCACACATGCGTGGTTACATCCACGTATGACTCACCGAAACCCTTGCGCGCATGCGTGAGTCACCAGTCATCTGGACCCCATGTGACCCATGTGCACACATGCGTGGTTACATCCAAGTATGACTCAGCTAAACCCTTGCATGCATGCATGAGTCACCCGTCATCTACGTTGGTAGTGTGACATAGTCACGTCAACCCCTGTGCGCATGTGCGGGGCGGCCTTTAAAAGCTGGAAGCGCCATTTTTCTCTCTCTCTGAACCTCGATTTCCAGGCCTGTGCACACTCTCCCCTATTAAACTCCTAAGCGGGTTTGTTGGCGTTCCATGTCTCCTTCTCACTTGTGCCAGGTAATTTTACCTTGGCCTTTTGATAGGGCAACACTTAGGTAAGCGGAGTAGACATAACTGAATTCTGGGAGGAAGGAAGCAGAGAGAGAGAGAACTGCCATGGAGCCACAAGAATCAGAATCTTTCCTGGTAATCCATGACCTCGTGGTGATATACAGATTATTAGAAATGGGTTAAATCAAGATGTGAGAGTTAGACAACAAGAGGCTAGAGATAATGGGCCAGGCAGTGATTTAATTAATACAGTTTCTTTGTGGTTATTTCAGGTGTAAGCTAGCTGGTTGGGCAAGAGGGAACAAAGGGTCATCCTCCTCCTACTACAATGACTGATCCATCTATCTGGCCTCCCAGCCATCTGTCTGGTCTTATCCCTTCCAGATTTTAAATTATAAAAATAGCAGATCTTAGAGGATCATTACCCTGGTAAGGGTAATGTGAGAGCTTATACCTTATGGCAGCTCCTTCCTCTTTATTAGAGGAGCAAATCCAAAAGGATAGACATAGGCTTTGCAGTTCTGGAGCCCTAGTCAATGTTCCCGAGAAGATTAACTGTTATTTCTAGTGTGCTTTGCTCATCCATTTAAGCCAAACCCAAACCCAGAACTAAAGCAAGAGGGAAACCTGGGAAATAGGTTTTCAGTTCAACTAACTCCACAAAGTAGAACCCATCACAGAGGCTCAAAACTAACAATGTCATGTTTTCAAAGAACGTTAGGATACATTAAATGCTTGTGTTATTACCAGACATTTAATGTTGATGAGTTATAACAGTATTTGTTCAACAGAAACTTGATTTTTTATACCAGATTGATTGTTATGCATTGCTCTTTAAAACAATTCCCCAATAAGAGTGCATAATTCTATTCATAAAGAATCTCCTGCACAGGCCTAATAATTGATCAGTTTTCCTCTCCTGGGGACCATTTAGTTCTGAGAACTAAAACTTTAGATTCTACTTACCCCAAAAAACAGCAGCATTGAAATTCAAATGAGTTCAGCAGGAAGAAAAAAGATGGCCTCTCACTGTCACCATTTTCCATGGAGACAAAGGGAGTACAGGGTCCATGCTTGAACACTGTCTCCTCATTAGCACTTCAATCCCTGTACTCAGTCCTCCACCCACCTGGTGACCTGAACTCAGATAAGGGGTAACTGAATGACAAGGAGATAATGAAGAGAGAAAGTCCTGTTCTGCTCTAGACCCAGCTGAGGCAAAGCAGCAATACCACAGGAAGAAGGAAGGGCATGCAGGCTTTTAAATTATTCTTCCTATGGCAAGCAGCATGATGAAAAATCATTAACACGGCGAAAGGGAAGAAGAAGTTGCTGCAGCAGTGAGTGCAGGTTTGCTAGAAAATTCAGATACTTCTTACGGTAGATGTCTTTTTAAAATAACAACATTGCTTTCTGCTATTTAACAACATGGACTGCACTGCTATGTTGGAAGGGAAAATGAGAGAAAGGAAAACAGAAGAAAAGTTGAAAGAGACCTACTCATTCTCCAAGTCATGAAGCAGCATGAGCACCATGCTGTCTATTCAAAGTCTATCCCAAATCCACTTTTTGATTTTTCACAAAGTTTACAGCTACTCTCTTAATAACAATGCTTCAATAGAATGTGCAGAATGCCTGTATTGTACAAGTGTTTTCTTGAGCACTTGACCAGGCACAGAGAGATTAGCCAACACTGCTTTTTTTCAAGGTATCTATCTCTACAAATGTCTGGTGGTAAAGGGAGAATGACTGGAAAGCAAATAGTATCACTGCTCCAACCCTAAAAAGTTCCTATGCAATATCTCCCTTACATGTCTCAAACATGGGGTATTGTATTTATTCAGCTCATTTTAAAATATAATATACAAGTAAGAAATACAGGTTAGCATTTAGTCATCTATAATAATCAAACTTGTAGTCATATTAAGTATGTTTTCAATGTTAAATAGATATATTAAGATAGATAGATGATAGATAAATGGTCTTCACACACTTCAAAGGCCTACAGAATGTGGCATTTAAGATGTTTTAGTAATGTGAGTCTTTTTATGACAGTGAGACATGTCTGCTCCTGACAGTACCAATATACTTGAGAGAAAATGATGGGTATCAAAGAAACACCTATTCCTAAGGCACTGTTTTTTCTTTTTCATCATGGTATTACCTTAACATCCAGGAAACACTGCTGCAGTCAGTGATAAACCTGTTATGTTAAAGTCTGTTTTGTGAGTTTTTTGGAGTTTGGGGCTACAAACTTGTTATTGTTTCTTACCACCTGGGCTTTTGACAGTCCTTGTACCTCTAGCTCTATGTTTAACGATGGTCCCTGTAATAACAGCTGAGTAAGGTTAACTGGAAATTTAATCATGACATTGGAGACGTGGAGAAGTTGGTAAAGCAGATAGGAGAAAGGGAGAGTATATGGAGTTTTTGGCACAGGAGAGTTGAGTAAGGATGAGGCTTTTATTTTCCTGGAACTGGAGAAAAAGTGGCTGATCTTGGTGTCCTCTGGATCTTAAGGGAACATCACCTGCGCTCTTCAGGAAGTAGGTTATTGGCTAAGATCATATAGATGTCATGAAATGTAAGATTATAAGACTGGGTAAGATATTGGAATTGTTTTATGAAAGTAGTAGAATTAGATGTGTAGGAACCCAGTATTTTTTCTATATGGGAAAGTTCTGAGAGTGAAAAAGGAACATGTACCCTAATCAATCCATCTATGCCAGCCACCTCTTGCAATGGGAGAACTGTAGTGGGCTTGGCTTGGTTAGGGTTAGGTTTCATGGCAGCACATGAACGTGTGAGAGGTGGGGTAAAGGTGAGTGCCAGAGCAGGGTGGCTGCTGCGGCCTGGCACTGGAGAGGAAGAATGATTCAGTGGGGCCACTGGAGCAGGTAGTGGGGGGGAGCTGGAGAGCAAGCAGAGGGAGGTGGCGAGGCAGCGGGAGGTGAAGGAGTAGAAGTATCTGCCTGTTGAGGTTGGGAAGATGTAGATTCCTTAACATGGTCAGGAGTAATGGGTAAAGGAACCAGCATAGAAACAGGAGTAGGAGCTAAAGGGCCAAGAGCTAAAGGGACAGGAGCAGATACAGGGGTTGAAGGAGCAACAGCAGGGGCTGAAGGGACAGGAGCAGAAACAGGGGTTGAAGGAGCAGCAGCAGGGGCTGAAGGGACAGGAGCAGAAACAGGGGGAATGGGATTAGCTGCCTGCTGAGGTCGAAAAGGCGGGCGTTCATTAGCTGGGTCCAGAGCAGAAGTGGAGGGTTCTTCCGGTACAGATGGCATAGCCAGGAACATGTGAGCGGGTGAACAGCTTGAAAGGACAGAGGGCTTAGGCTTAGAGCCTAAATAGTAAAAGGCTTGGATGTAGGGAAACTCCTTCCATTTGCCTGTGCGCTGACAGTAGTTAGAAAGTTCCCGTAAAATATCGTGATCCATCTAAATTGTAACGAGGCCATTTTTTTGAACAAAGATGGACCAGTGTGGGAATCTATATGTAGGGCATTAAGGCCTGGGGTTTTAGGGCCTCTAAAAGCCACCCCAGGGGGGAGGCTGGATTGATCGGTTTGGATGGCTTGGTTCCCATAGTTGAGACCATGAAAACCTGCGAAATGGCGACACCACAAGGCCTACTATTGGGACGTCTCCCCCTATAGGAGGGGTGCAAATCGGCACGAACATCGCAGGACCCTTGAGCTGGGCATCCCCTAACTCCAGGTGCAGTGCTATGGCCTGGCTGGATCCAGTCAGGGTAACTCAGAAGCCAGAGAGGCCAGAAGCCGCTCCAAGCAGCCTTTTATGGCGAGGGGAAAAAAAAACAAAAGAAAAGAAATGGAAAAAAAGAAAGAAGGATCTGAGGGACCCTGGGCCCTCAGTCATGGGTGGATTGGTCCCAGACCATTCTAAACACAATCTCAACTGAGGAAAGCAATCCACAGATGAATGACAGTGAAGGGCACAACCGTAGCCTTGAAGACCATGGTTGGGGAGCAGTCCCCCATTTCTAGGAACACCAAAGGGTTGCCAGAGCTCAACAGTCAATTCCTCGGGTTCAGAGAAACAGTTAAGCTGGCTAGAATGGGGAGACTCACCAATTGAAGCCGGTGTTGTTTGGAGAAATCATTCTCAGGCATACGGAACACACGGTTGTTTTGGAGAAAATCCCCGGTTCTGGATCCCGACCCCAGGGGAGAGAGGGGCCTGGGGCAGGAGAGCCTCTTAAGTCCCATGGCACCAATAAAATTACCTGGTGCAAGTGAGAAGGAGACACGGAACACCAACAAACCCACTTAGGAGTTTATTAGAGGAGAGTGTGCACAGGCCTGGAAATCGAGGTGCAGAGAGAGAGAAAAATGGTGCATCCAGCTTTTAAAGGCTGCCCTGCACATGCGCACAGGGGGTTGACGTGACTGCGTCACACTGACAATGTAAATGATGGGTGACTCACGCATGCATGCAAGGGTTTAGCTGAGTCATACGTGGATGTAACCACATATGCGCGCACGTGGGTCACGCGGGGCCTTTTGTGCCCGAGGGCCTGACTGCACGTGCCTGTCTTTAGAACCCGGAAGTGCAGCCTTATCTGTGGCTGAATAATTACATTTATAGAGTTTGCTTTTCTTGTGGCAAAAGTTAGTCACTGAGAAAGAAATTGCCCTAGCCTCATCTGCTGACAAAATGCTGTTCAAATTGGATAAGCAGAACACAAAAGAAAGTGACTGCTGGACTTTGTCAAGACAAAGTAGAACAGTCCTCAAAATTACTACTTCACAGAAAAGTCTATCAGATATTCTAGGCCTGTAGGCTGATGATAGATGCACCAATATTACAGAGGAACCTTGGGTGACTGCCCAGGCAGTCCGTTGTTCCTATCATTTCTTAGTTTTGGAAGATGTTTGCTCTGTATTTCCTGTTTACTCAGGTAATATTATATCCTTCTTGGGTTTCTCATGGGATTTAAGACTAGATAGTTGTAGCTACAGTTGCCTAAGAATGGTAGAAAGTAAATTAGGTATGAAATTCTGGACTATTCAGAAGTCAGCATTAGACTCTTAAGATTTGTGTGCTTGTAACTCTTCAGAAGGAGCTTCACCCACTGAAGATTCTACACATAAGCACACATGTTAGAGATGAATAAACATTTCCAATAACCCACAGTCACCAATTCAGTTGACTGGCTCATGAATGAGATATTTTTTCCTTCAACACTAAATGTTATAACTCTATGTCTGCCTGATGTGCTGCTTAGGAGTTTCATATCTCTTCTGTGGATGGTCTTATTAACAGAAATACCCAAATCTTGAAGCTCTAGTGAAAGTGCAAAACATTTCTAAAAGCTACTAATTTTTTTCTATTTTGACAAAGAGTATTCACTAATTAGCTACTTATATTATTGTTTACTTGCTGGTTGCTTATTTGCTCATTTATAAACATTTGTCATCTATTATTTTTGCAGTCAAAAGTATCCATGGTCCAATATTCAGTGATGTGAGTGAAAAAGAATGGATTCTAAGACATGCTCCTGTCTTCAAGAAGTCCACAACATAATTAGGTGTCTAAATGAACAGAAATTCTTAGGTGAGGCCTAAGAGAGTCATGTGCTTGAGGACAGCAGAGAACCTGTCCTAGTTGTTTGTCTCATTGGTTTTGGTAGAGAGGGAAATCAGGAAGAAAGAAGGGGTGAAGAGAAAAAAATAGAAGAAGGAAATAATTGAAGAAGTAAATTTCATACAGTTTTCGGGTTTTCAAAGCCATTTTACCAGGGTCAGAGACTTCACAGTCAAGAAGAAAATTAATAAATCAGTTCCTGGATGACAGATCCTGGAGCATGGTTAGCATCACAGTTCATGTGGTAGAAATAAAACCCTAAATCTGAACATGATGTTACTGCTAGCTTTGCTGCAGCTGTCAGAGACAGCTCAATCATTTCCTGCTGTTCCTGGTAGGCTGGTTTCTTTTATGTCAAGCAGACACAAACTAGAGTCATTGGGAAAGAAGGATGCAGAACTGAGAAAATACACCTGTAAGGATTGCCTGAAGGCAAGCACAGTTTCTTGATGTGCTTTATGATAGCTATGGAAAGACCCAGGTCATTGCGGGTGGTGCCTCCATTGGGCAAGTGGTCCTGTGTGCTCTAGTAAAGTAACCTGTGAAAGCCATGAGGAAAATGGCAGTAAACAGCAGTCCTTCACAGTCTCTGACCAAGCCCCTGCCTCGATGAAGTCCCTCAGTGATGAACTGTAATATGGATCTATATGCTGAAATAAAACATTTCCTCCCCCAAGTTGCTTTTAGTTATGTTGTTTTCTTAAATTAATAGAAACCCTAAGATAAAAATTGGTACTAGATCAGAAGATATTTCTGTGACAGGCCTTACCATGTGTTTTGGGGAAGTAATAGAGAGTGACATTTGAACATTGGGTTGAAAAAAAACTGTTGCATGCTTAAAGCTCAATGGGATGAATATTCTATGGGAGCTTGAAAGATAAAAATGTTCAGAGCAATTTAAACAATGGACACCTGACTTGTGACGTTTCAGACGGAAGTAAAGAATCTACTAGAGCCATTGTGTGCTATTTTTAATTAAGAATCACTTTTATTTTAAAACTTTTATTTTGCTGGAACAATTGATACTGACCAGTTGAGGCTGAAGAATCAGATGTGGTTAAGAAGAGACCAGCATTATTAAAGCTAAATCTTCTGGGAAAGTTTCCTCAGGATTAGCACACAGAAGTTATATTCCAGAAGAGGCCAAGGCTGACCTTATACTGGCAGCTGAACTTGATAATATATACATTTCCCAGGTGGTACTAGTTTTGAAGGCATGAAAAGTCATTGACAGAAACTGAGGTTCGGCATTATGTAGCTGGGCTGGAATACCAAAAAAAAAAAAAAAAAGGCCCAGAAAGACCAATGGTGAAGGTGTAATCTCAGTTACAATAAAATCCTTGGGATTAAAGGGGTTATGGACAGTTGGGGTTCAGCACTGTGTGGCAGGGTCACAACACCTGAACAGAGTTCAGGAGAGGCTATTAGTTGAACTACAGCTCAGTAACAGCAGAAGATCCCAGCATTTTGAAGATATGCATGTTGGGACAGTATCATGGGACAACCACCAAGAACAGCAGCTTGTGTAGAATTTAGTTGGCTTGTGTCTAGGAAACACACTGCCTAGGCAGTGGGAAGTCCTTTGGAGACAAGTAGGTTATAAGACCTAGAAATATGATACTGGGATTTTATAATGTTGTACTTTGGTTTTGCTTTGATTTGATTGTGACTATCCTTGGTTAATCCCTCTTGGAAAGAGACAATGTAGCCAGGTGATAGTGGCACATGTCCTAAATCTCAGTTTTCAGGAGCCAGAGGCAAACTGATCTTTGTGAGTTTGAGGCTAGCCTGGCCTATAGAGCTACAGAGTGGTATCCAGGACAGCTAGGGCTACACAGAGAAACCTAGCCTCCCAAAAATAATAATAATAAAAATAAAAAGCAAGTATGTAACTCATTTTGATTTTACAGGAGCCCAGTTAAAGAGACTTTGGAATTTGGAATACTTGGAACTTTAAGGAGATTCTAGAGCTTTAGAGAGAGTTTGAGTTTTTATGATGTTTGAATTTTTAAAGACTTTGAGTTTTTAAAAGTTTAAATGTTTTATATTATATTAATGTGAGATCTTGGGGATGGTCAATAAAAAAAGATTATGGCTCAAAAGGTGATGTTACTTTTATGTCAAGTTGACAAGGAATCAATTGTGCTGATTAGTTTTATATCAGCTTGACGCAAGCTGGAGTTGTCTAGGAAGAGGGACTCACAATTGAGAAAATTAATAGAAACCATAAGACAAATGGTAAATTCTAAAAGTAACATGTCCCACTTCCCTGGGAAAAACTGGTAATATGACAGATTTTAGGATCAAGAGTGCCCTGGTACTCAGTTTAAATGTATAAATTATAAAGAAAAAATCCAAAGGGAAAATGGGAATCCAAATGATGAAAATTCTGACAAATGTCTAATCTACAGTATCATTGGAGATGGAATCACTTTGTCACATCATCAGAAGGTTCCTGTTTACTGGGAAATTAAAGAAATAGAAACTATTTGTATGAGTTGGTTTTTTCTCTATTACATTAGTAAGCTATTATATTCAATACTGCTATTAATTAATTCAGTAAGGTATATTAACATTAACTTTATGAAAAACTATGTTCTGTGATAGTTCAGAAAACAAAGATGAGGCAGTACGTAGGAGTGTGGCTAGGTAGGACATAAGAGGCCAATGCGTAGGCATAATGTAGTGTTTTCAAGGGGATAAAAAGGAGGTGCACAATCAGAACAGTGGAAGAAATGTTTACATGCAGTAGAGACAATTTGATCCCCTTCTCAGGCTGTAGATAGAGGCACTAAGTTAACAAGAAGAAGACTCTTCTAAGAAAGAACAAGGAAAACTGGATTACAAGGAATGTCTGCTATTCAGATGAGACCAATAGAAAAAAAGTACATGGCAAAAAAACAAGATGCAGGGGTTTTGCCCCACACAACAGACACTCCAAAGTATTGCATCAGGCAACATTATTCTCCCATTTTCTGTTCACTTTGGGGGACATTGTGGTATCACTCTATTTGTTCATGCCCTAACATAACTGCCTCCTAGAATGTGTCTGCTTTATTATTTGTTTTCACAGAGCTAATTTAACCTTTCCAAATTTTACCTGAAGAAAAGAATTAATATTGAATGTGTCCCTAGCAAAGGAACCTGCCAGAGTTCAACTATGATAGTTGCTTTCCAAAAGGAATGGTATTAACCTGACTCCTTGCAAAAGCTATAACTTTGATTTTAAAAGAATAATCACACATCAGATACCAGTATTTCCAGAATATACAAACACACACACAATCTATTGCTAATAAATAACTCATAAAAATGAAATTTCCAGGTATATCCTCTTACCATTTTCTCCAAGAAGCTACTACAGGATGAGAAAAGAGTCTAAATATTCTCAGCACTATAGTTGCAATGTGAAGTGTGTTGTGGTTCTTGTATATATAGTTCTGATATTAGAGATTATAGGGATTATGTGGTCTTTATCTCATTGCTGATTTGAGCTGGTTGACTTTTTGACTGACTATAAAATATTTAACATAATTCTTCTCTCTTCATCTTCATATTCATCTCCATAAAATTGGGTATGAGATTTTACCTCAAGAAAGGAAAATGTGCAATGTTCCTCATGTGTCTGCCAGTACTGTTAATACTATAGTTAAATGATTACCCTCATCTTCATTATTGACTCAAAGAATCTACTTAACTCAGAGCTTAAAACTTAAAGACTCCCTTATGCCCATGCTGTGAGTTCATCTCTAATAGACAGAAGATTCATTCATCTTGTCATGTGGATAATAGCAGCATTCAGATGCTGTTGTACATAATTATTAGCTTTCAAGTGCACAGGTGACAGCTCACAGAGGGAAAAGAGCATGCAGTTTCTTAGAATGCTGTGCTCCATGTGCCCCCAACTCACCCTTCTCATTCTTACCAGTCATATATGCTCCCCTTAACCAAACATTTGCCTCATTATAGGCAGTTTAAAAGGATGGATCTCCCTAGTCTTCATTGTGCAGTGCCCCTTTGAAGGCAATAAGGCAAAAATATGAGACAGAAAATGATGTGCAGGAGCCCTTATTCAAAGATAAAACATCTTTTCCCTAAGGGCAATTATAATTAGCTCCAGTCACTGCTATGGTTGCAGAAATAGTTCAGGGTATCTGAAAGTTACTTATGCCCCATTAAGATATTAAAATGCACCCAAAAAGGTGGAGATTTAGGATGCTAATGAGATATTTGATGCATGTAACAGATAAACCATACACAAGAAAATCTGTGCTAGGAAAATCACTCAAAAATCCAAGCTATAAGAATATCCCAAAATCCTGGTAATGTAACATTTTTAAAAAGCCCCAACTCTTTGCACAGTCAGAGCCATTGAGCTTCTAAAGTCTTTCCTTCTCTGGCCCACTTTTTTCCTTAGAGTATATCTTCTTTTTTTCTATTAATTGTCCTTGCTTTGACTACTAACCACGTGTTTCTATCCAGTTCCTTATTCTGGTATACAAGAACCTAGAATCCCTCCAAGGGAACCCGTCAAACCACAATATCTGCCAGTATCAGTAGAAGGAATTAAGTTATGAGTTCTATTAATTTCAACATAATGACATTTGGGAAAATTCACAGGACCCATAGAATTTGGGGCTAGGAAGAAACCTCGTGCTAGAGAAATTCCCAAGTATCCACAAGGATGACTCCTAGCAAAAGTGGGGATGGCGCCTGAACTGGCCTTCCCCTATAATCAGATTGGTGAATACCCCAACTATCATTATAAAGCCTTCATCCAGCAACTGATGGAATCAGATGCAGAGGTCCACAACCAAGCAACAGACCAAGCTCCGGGAACCCAGTCAAAGAAAGGGAGGAGGGATTATATGAGCAAGTGAGGTCAAGATGATGATGGAGAAATCTACAAAGACTGCTGAACCAAGTTTGTGAAAACTCATGAACTCTAGACCAATAGCTTTGGAGCCTCCATGGGACCAAACTAGGCCCTCCATATGTGAGAGACAGTGGTGTAGCTTGAATTATCTGTGAGGCAACTGGCAGTAGGAATAGGATCTATCCCTGGTGCATGAGCTAGCTTATGGGAGCCAGTTTCCTATGGTTGGATGCCTTGTTCATCCTTAGTGCAGAGGGGAGAGGCTCGATCCGGTCCCAACTTAATGTGCCAGATTTTGTTGACTTCCCATGGGAGCCCTTACCCATTGGAAGGAGTGGATGGGGGTGGGCTGAGAGGAGGGGGCAAGGGGGAGAGAACTGTGGATAGAATATAAAATGAAATTTTAAAAAAATTAAAATTTGAAAAAAAAAAGATTTCACATCTGACCACTTGACAACTATGTTCTGCATGGGTTGGTCCTGGCAACCTGACTAGGGCAGTGACGAAAGAGGAAAGGCACACATAGAGAAGAGCTGGGATCAGATGGGTCATGCTCCTCTGATGAAGTAGTACCAACTACAAAGCAACCTGGAACTACATCAAGCTTATTCTGTACAGCCCAGGGAGGAAGGTAGCTAGTACCAGTGGAGGAATTAGCTAGTCTGGGTAGAATCCCTGTAGGAAAGCAGTATTTGATTGCAGTCATCCTGCAACCTGAAGAGAAAATTATAGTTGCTAGTTTTTGTGCTCATTCGTCATTCATTGGTAAACACTAATACCTGAACCAGAAGGAGGTTTTATCATGCTCAACTCTGAGGCTCAACTGAGGAAGACTTTGCTAATTCCCATGGTTGTGAGGCACTGTTCCTTGTCAATAATATACATTCACTCAAGGTTTCCCCAGATTCCCACATTTGACATTAGATAATGGTTTTCCACCAACTCTGTCTGCAAAGACTTCATGACTGGAAATGCACACAACTGAGTCCCTACCTTCAAAGCCATTTAAACTCTGTTTTCATGTAGGGGAGCAAAGATCACAGTTAAATTTGGTACTAATATAGAACTTAGTACTATTGTGGCCAGTCCCTTGGGGTTAGCTTTTAGAGGTTAAATTTCTCTGAATATGCAAAAAAAAGATAGCAGATAGTAGAAGAAATAAAAATCAGAAAAGAGGTCACATAATATACTATCATATGCTCAGCAAATAGTGAAAGTTTGACTTCTTCCTTTCCAATTTGTATTTCATTGATCTCCATTTATTGTCTTATTGCTTTAACTAGGACTTTGAGTACTATATTGAATAGCTATGGAATGCCTACAACTGATAAACACCTTCAATAATGTGGCAGAATACAAGATTAACTCAAAAAATTAGTAGTCCTCTTATATACAGATGATAAACATGCTGAGAAAGAAATCAGAGAAACGTTACATTTCACAATAGCCACAAACAGCATAAAATATCTTGGGTAACTCTAACCAGAGAAGTGAAAGGCCTGTATAACAAGATCTTTAAGACTTCGAAGGACAAAATTGAAGAGGCTATCAGAAAATGAAAATATCTCCATGCTCATGTATCAGTAGGATTAACATAGTAAAAATGGTAATCTTACCAAAAGCAATTTACAGATTCAATGTAATACCCTTCAAAACTGCAGCACAATCCTTCATAGACTTCAAATGAACAACACTAAATTTTATATGGAGGGGAAAAAATACCCAGGATATCAGAAACAACTCTGATAAAGGGACATCTGGAGGCATCAACATCCCTGACATCAAGTTCTATTATAGAGCTACAACAGTGAAAACAGCTGAGTATTGGCATAGAAACAAATAGGTGGACCAATAGAATTGAATCAAAGGCACTGATATTAACCCAAATACCTATGAACACCTGATTTTTGACAAAGAAGCTAAAATTTTTAAATGGAAAAAAGAAAGCATCTTCAACAAATGGTGCTGGCATAACTGGATGTCAACACATAGAAGAGTGCAAATAAATCCATTTCTCTCACCATGCACAAAACTCGAGTCCAAATGGATCAAAGACCTCAATGTAAATCCATCCACAATGGACCTCATAGAAGAGAAAGAAGGAAGTAGACTTGAATGCACTAGCACAGGAGACCACTTCCTAAATACAATACCAGTAGCACAAACACTGAAAACAACAATTAATAAATGGAACTTCGTGAAACTGAGAAGCTTCTGTAAAGTAAAGAACATGGTCAACAAGACAAAGTGGCTGCCTACAGAATGAGAAAAGGTCTTCACCAACCCCACATCTGACAGAGTCAGATCTCCAAAATATAGAAAGAACTCAAGTAATTAGACATCAAAATACTAAATAATCCAATTAAAAATGGGGTATATATCTAAACAGAGAATTCTCAAAAGAAAAATCTCAAATGTCCAGAAGACAATTAAGGAATTGCTCAACATCTTTAGCCATTAGGAAAATGCAAATCAAAACAACTCTGAGATACCATCTTACACCAGTCAGAATGGTTAAGATCAAAAACACTGATGATAGTTTATGCAGGAGAGGATGTGGAGTAAGGGGAACATCCCCCCCCATTGCTGGTGTGAGTGCAAGCTGGTATAGCCACTGTGGAAATCAGTATGGTGATTTCTCTGAAAATTTGGAATCAATCTACCTCAAGACCCAGCAATATCATTCTTGGGTATATGCCCAAATGAGGCACACTTACCCCACAAGGACATTTTCTTGACTATGTTCATAGCAACATTATTCATAATATCTAGAACCTGGAAACAACCTAGATGCTCCTAACTTAAGAATGGATAAAGAAAATGTAGTACATCTTCACAATGTAGTACTACTCCACGGTAAAAGATAATGACATCTTTAAATTTGCAGGCAAATGGACAGAACTAGAAAAAAAATCTTGAGTGAGGTAACCCAGACCCAGGAAGACATATAAAGTACATACACACTTATAAGTGGATACCAGACATAAAGCAAAGGATAACCAGCCTACAGGCCACAACCCTAGAGAAGTTAGAACCCTCTAACAGAAACAGATGGAAGCAGATGCAGAGACCCACAACTAACCGATGGGCCGAGCTCCTGGAATACAATCTAAGTCAGGGAGGAACAAAGTGGTCAACACCATGATGGGGAAACCCACAGAAATAGCTGACCCAAGTTAGTGGGAGATCACTGACTCTGGACTGACAAGTGGGGAACTTGCACAAAACCAAACTAGGTCCCCTGAATCAGGTGACAATTGTGTGTCTCGGGCAGTATATGGGGCCACTGGCAATGGGACCAGGACCTAACTCTATTGCATGAACTGACTTTGGGCAGCCCATTCTCTATGGAGAAATACCTTGCACAGCCTATGCCTGATGGGGGAGGTGTGGAGGTGGAGGCTTGGTCCTTTCTCAACAAGGTGATGGACAGACTTAGTTGACTTCCCAGGGAAGGCCTTATCCTCTCTGAGGAGCAAGTGGGGAAAGCGGGGGAGTGAGAGAAGAAGAGGGAGGGGGAACTGGATTTAGCATGTAAAAAATAAATAAATATTAATTATTGAAAACAGAAAGAAAATCAGAAAAGAGCAGAAACCTTGCTCATGTGAATGCTTAGATGTTTTCCCCAGCAGGGGATTCAGGAGAGCCCAGAATGTTATATGTGATGAGAAACTGGGTGAATAGATACTGTCTACCAAAGAAAATGCATTCATAGAACCATTATGCATATCCTAGACCAGCATAATAAACTACAGGTCCTTGCACTTCCATAGTATCTTTGAAGCTAGAACTTCAAAGTCTCATTTCAATACAAATCATTCATTTTTTTCAGTTTTTTTATTTTTTTTATTGATTTTTGTTGAGCTCTACATTTTTCTCTGCTCCCCTCCCTGTCTCTCCCCTCCACTTCAACCCTCTCCCAAGGTCCCCATGCTCCCAATTTACTCAGGAGATCTTGTCTTTTTCTACTTCCCATATAGATTAGATCTATGTGTCTCTCTTAGGGTCCTCATTGTTGTCTAGGTTCTCTGGGAATGTGATTAGTGGACTGGTTTTCTTTGCTTTATGTTTAAAAACCACTTATGAGTGAGTACATATGTTAACTGTCTTTCTGGGTCTGGGTTACCTCACTCAAAATGATGTTTTATAGCTCCATCCATTTTCCTGCAAAATTCAAGATGTTATTTTTTCTGCTGTGTAAATGTACATTTTCCTCATCCATTCCTCAGTCAAAGGACATTAAGGTTATTTTCAGGTTCTGGCTATGACAAACAATGCTGCTATGAACATAGTTGAGCATATGTCCTTGTGGCACGATTGAGCATCCTTTGGATATATACTGGATCTTGAAGAAGGTTGTTTCCTAATTTTCTGAGAAATCACCACACTAATATCCAAAGAGGCTGTAACAGCCTGCATTCCCACCAGCAATGCAGGAGTGTTCCCTTTACCCCACAACCTCTCCAGCATAAGTTGTAATCAGTGTTTTTGATCTTGGCCATTCTTACAGGTGTAAGATAGAATCTCAGAGCCATTTTGATTAGCATTTCTCTGATGACTAAAGATGTTGAACATTTCCTTAAGTGTCTTTCAGCCATTTTAGACTCCCCTGTTGAGAGTTCTCTGTTTAAGTCTGTACTCAATTTTTTTATTGAATTATTTGTTCTTTTGATGACCAATTTCTTGAGTTCCTTGTATATTTTGGAGATCAGACCTCTGTCTGACGTGGGGTTAGTGAAGATATTTTCGCATTTGTAGGCTGTTGTTTTGTCTTGTTGACTGTGTCCTTTGCTTTACAGAAGCTTTTCAGTTTTAGGAGGTCCCATTTATAAATTGTTTTTCTCAGTGTCTGTGCTTCTGGGGTTATAGTTAGGAAGTGGTCTCCTGTGCCAATGCATTCAAGTGTACTTCACACTTTCTCTTCTATAAGGTTCAGTTTGGCTGGCTTTATGTTGAGATATCTGATCCATTTGGACTTGAGTTTTATGCATGGTGATAGGTATGGGTATATTTTCATTCTTTTACATGTTGATATCAAGTTATGCCAGCACAATTTGTTAAATATGCTTTCTTTTTTTCATTTGATATTTTTTGCTTCTTTGTCAAAAATCAGGTGTTTGAAGGTGTGTGGATTAATATCCGAGTCTTCGATTCAGTTCCATTGGTCCTCCTGTCTGTTCTTATGCCAATACTACGCTGTTTTCAGTACTGTAGCTCTGTAGTAGAGTTTGAAGTCAGGGATTGTGATGCCTCCAGAAGTTCTTTTATTGTACAGGATTGTCTATCCTGGGTTTTTTGCTTTTCCAGATGAAGTTGAGTATTGTTCTTTTGAGGTCTGTGAAGAATTTTGCTGGGATTTTGATGTGCATTGCATTGAATCTGTAGATTGCTTTTGGTATGATTGCCATACTTTATTATGTTAATTCTATCTACCCAAGAGCATGGGAGATCTTTCCACTTTCTGGTGTCTTCTTCAATTTCTTTCTTTAAAGATTTAAAGTTCTTGTCATACAGGTCTTCCACTTGTTTGGTTAGAGTTACTCCGAAATATTTTATGATATTTGTGGCTATTGTGAGGGGTATTGTTTCTCTGACTTCTTCCCCAGCCCTTTTATCATCTGCGTAAAGGAGGGCTACTAATTTTTTTAGGTTCATCTTGTATCCTGCTACATTACTGAGAATGTTTATGAGTCATAGAGTTTCTTGGTATAATTTTTGGGATCATTTATGTAAACTATCATATCATCAACAAACAGTGAAAGTTTGACTTCTTTTCAGATTTGTATCCACTTGATCTCCTTTTGGTATCTTACTGCTCTAGCCAGGACCTCAAGAATTATGTTGAATAGTTATGGAGAGAGCGGACAACCTTGTCCTGTTCCTGATTTCAGTGGATCACTGGGAGTTTCTCTCCATTTAATTTGATTTTGGCTGTTGGCTTGCTGTATATTGCCTTTATTATGTTTAGGTATGTTCCTTGTGTCCCTACTTTCTCCAAGACCTTTATCATGAAGGGATGCTGTATTTTGTCAAAAGCTTTTCTGGCATCTAATGAGATGATCATATGGGTTTTATTTTTCAGTTTCTTTATATGGTGATTATGTTGACAGATTTTTGTATGTTGAACCATCCCAGCATCTCTGGGTTGAAGCCAACTTTATCATGGTGGATGATGGTTCTGATGTCTTTTTGGATTCAATTTGCCAGTATCTTATTGATTATTTTTGCATCAATGTTCATGAGTGAGATTGGTCTGTAATTCTCTTTCTTACTAATGTCTTTCTGTGGTTTGGTTATCAGGGTAATTGTAGCCTCATAAAAAGAGCTTGGCAATGTTCCCTCTGTTTCTATCGTGTGGAATAATTTGAGGAGTATTTTTATTAGTTCTTCTTTGAAAATCTTATAGAATTCTGAGCTGAAACCATGTGGTTCTGGGCTTTTTTTTGGTTGGGAAACTTTTGATGACAGTTTCTCTTTCTTCAGCAGTTATAGGTCTGTTTAATTTACTTATCCAAAGCATTCATTCTTAAAATGTCTCTGAGAGATTCTTCTAAGTGCTGGTGAAATCACTTCCCTCCCTACCACTAAAGAACCTTTTTTGGCAGTAAAAGGCAAGAAGAATGAGGCATAAGATGTTTAATAGTCAGTTAATAGCTAAAAGGGAACTATGTGGGATCGTATGTTTCAGGGACACTTTGAGGCTTAGAATTTATAGAAATACCTGGATATCCACATCTGGTTTTGAACTTATGCTTCTTTCTTGTTTATGCTGATTTGGAAAACCCTGACAATTATTCTTCTAGTGCCTTGGACTTTTTCTTGGAATAGAACCTTAGCTTTTGTTTTCTTGTAATATAACAGCCTTGGAGAGTTAGACTATGATTCCATTAAACCAAATTAGCAATCTCTCCAATTTTTGCAGTCTTCCTTGGAGCACTAGGTAATCATGAGAGCTAGATATAAACCATGAGATCAAGGGAAATCTGCTGGTAATGGATGTACTTGCTTTTCTACAGTAGCACACTCACTTGGTGTTGTATATGGCTGTCTGTCTTCTAAACCAAACTCCTTCCATTTTCAGGAGTCCTGCTTCCATATTGGAAGTTTGCCACCTTCATTACATATCCATGGTCCCTTTATCTATGTGACTTCCAAGGAAGCTGTCTCACTCCCAGTCTCCCAGGAGGAGGGGTAAACATTGGTTAAACCTCTACCAGGGAAGAAATTTTAGCAATACATGGGTATTGTTTTAAGTGTTTAATAAAGTAACCATTTTTTGCCACTACATTATTATTATTGTGATCCATTTGGTAGAGAAACTGTTACACTATCATCTGAGAGTTGATAAACTAATTAAGTCTTTCAATTCTAATGATAGAGCAAGTCTAGATGCTATAGTCTGCACAGTTTTCATAGAAGAGAAAGATAGATTTCTTCAATCCTTGTGTATGTGATCTTTATAGGCTCCAACCAATCACTGCAATAACAAATAGGTTCCTTCCCATGTGAAAATTAATTTGGTATGGCAGGAGTATAAAGAACAATAGTTCATTGAAAAACACTAATGTCTTGAGATTAAATAGATGCAAATGGTATCTATTATTGACCTGATAACAATTTTTCAATTATCACTTAAAAGGGTATAATTTCCAGATGTGTTTCTTTTGACCCAATGAAACATTCAAACTTACGTTACATCGCTTAGGTCATGGTTAAGACTCACTGGCTGGAACAGTGGTAATGGGTTTATATCATTTGAGCATGGGCTTTCATTCAGAACTGCAGTCATTTTTTTGCACAGAGCTGCTTTGAGCATCCAGCAGTTCAGATAGTCCTCAGAAATAAAGTATGATATCTACTCTCAAGTCCAGAATAAAGTCACAGTTCATGAAAGCAAAAGCCATTTCCAGTTGTAAAATGTGCAGTAAGATAGGCAAAATAAGAGTGGAAATAAAACCAACAAGCTAATAGTATAAGGAGTGGAGGAGACAAAGAAAGGGAGCAGTGACTTAAAAGGTATTCTTCCGGTGAAAATTCTGTCTGGGAATTCCATTCCTTTCCACAATCCCTGGGTAGCTCTGCATTCCCCAGGTTGCTTTGCATTCAGCTGCCTCTAAGAAACTGAAAGTCTGCCAAAAATCACTCCCCCTACACACACAAAGCTATGGTAAAATAGGATCTGCTGAGATAATGTCTGTTTTATTCCTTTAAGAAGAAAACTGTGTTAATAAACGCCTGAGACATTTAACAATGTGGCTTTCATTTTGAGCACACCATTGCTTGATATTAGATCTATCCATTTTGATATAAAATGCCAAGAATATAGAATGCTCATATTTTGCCTATAAATAAATAAATAATAGCCACACAAAACTTATTTGCTCAGTTGGAGTAAGGGAGGGTGAGACTTCTCTGCACGCGTTTGCATCTTATGAACCGTATTCAGCTTCACAGCCTCTCATTCATCTCTCTAGAAATCCAATTTCCCTCTTGCAGGTTTATCTGCCAGTGTTCTAATTTTCACATCAAACTGCATATTACTCATTGTCAGGCTAGTTGTTCTGGAAGAGTTGTTAGTGTCTTAAATCCTCTGCCAGGGTTTTCAATTCAGTTGCAGACAATTGCCAGGCCTCATGTTTTGCAAATGGCCATTGCTTCATCCCACCATATGACTAAAAATAAAAAAAAATAAAATCTTGAAATTCCAAATCTGAATGCATTTGATTCAACCCAGGATCAGTGAGAATTACACTTTTTGAAAGGTAAGTCTGAATTGTTTTAAAAACAAAATGGTTGCCAAAGAATGTGTGATTTCAGAGTTAGGCACACAATCAATTCTAAATAAGTCAGTGATGAAAGAGTATATAAATGATGGAACAAACGATACTTGAAAACACACATATTTCTGTGAGATTATATGGATACATTATAGAGCTATGAAACCAAACTATTATTCTTAGCATATATTTATTTTTACTTAACCTATTCATGCAAACAAAAGGAGTCTTTTCATTTTAAAAGAATCACTAATTGTGTTTCAACTTGTGGCTATAATTTATAGAACCCATTTCAACTTGGCATGCATGCCTGTTCCATTTTACATTTCTTGGGTCTGATCTCTCACAGATCTACATTTCCCAAATCTATACAAATCTTGCTGACTGGGGCCAGAATGAGGGCAGACATGAGGTGAAAAAAGATCCCTGCATCCAGCTGCTCCTAAAGACACCCACGTCTCCATTTTCACCTACATAAACAGTGAATTCCACTGAGGCTTGACCAGTTTAGGAAAGGCTTCCAAAAATCACAGCAGATTAATTCTGACAATATTCACTTACTTATCAAACATCCTGAAATTCTTCCTACTTAATAGTCATTATTTAGCAGTTCTATTTCTTCCCATGTCCATCTAAGTCAGAGATAACACTCAGACCAAATGTAGATCATCACCAATTTTCATAGACAGTTTTATTCACACACAGCTGTATCCATTCATTAACTTACTGCTCCATGGTTAAAGTGAGAGAGGTGAACAGTTAGGTTGGAGCTCACAAATGTCTAAAATATTAATGACTTAGCCCTTTATAGAGACCTGGACTAAAGACTTCTGAAATCCTCAATTCAGAATTGTCCCTTCCAATTTAGCCCTCTAGCCCCCGCTATGAAGATGAGCCAGAGGCTCTTTTCAGTTTTACTTGTATAGACAAGTGTGAACTCTGTACTTATTTCATTTACTCATAGCTGCTTTCCCATTTCTATTCCACCGTCATCCTATTCCCAATCAGTAGAAACCTCTAGTTTTCCCAATGCCCTATGAGAGTAAGAAAGAAAGATTACCACCAGGACTCAGAAGGCAAATTGTCATTCTTCCTAGCTCTACTATTGGGAATAGATCAAAATGTAGAGATGGCTACTCGGCACAATATCTGACTTAGAGAAAACTATTATGGGCTTTCTAGATAAAATATTTCTCCACTCTATCCCCATCGATAGTGCATGCTTGATACAAGTCAAGTTGATAGAAGCTTGCTTTGCTTCACAGTTTAGGTACCAGGGAGGCAATGACCATCTCAGTGTGCCTTTGTAGTATCCAGAGTCGGGGAGGGATCTCTGCTAAGCTCCCAGAGCAGCTAGCTACTGCAGTCCTGTTTTCCAGCGTTTCTTACGGGCTCGCAAATCTGACCATATCAGTGAGGCTCACATCCTCGAAAGCAGTTATTTTGGTTTTAGAAAATGATATGCAAGTTTTTCAAGATAATTAAAACTATCCCTTCCTTAAGCTTTTAAAAGTTAATTTACAAACTTTTTATTGTACACAAAATCTGACAAGGCCTTTTAGGAAACTTTTATTAAGCTTGGTCCCATTTTATGAACTTAATTCAATATTTTTCAATAGTTTTGGCAATTTAATATATTCCACTTTACTGTATTAAGTTAATCTGTATGCATATTAAAATAGAATATATACAAAACTTATAAAAAAGAGAGGGAGGTGTTGTCATAGAATAAAAAGTTATACATAAAAAATTAATTTGGATACATTTCTGCTAAAACCAAGCTGGCAGACATGAGGAATATAAGGCACTGTATGATAGGAAAAAAATAAGAGAACTAATCAAAATGGCTTTTATGATCATTTACGGTTGACCATTAATCCATTAATATGAATATGATCAACAAGATATCTCAGTCGGTAAAGGCACTTACCACCTAGACTGATGACATGAATTTGATCACCAGAACCACATCTGATAGGAGAGAATTGATTCTCAAAAGTTCTCCTGTGACTGACCTCCACATGTGTACCTAGGCACATTCATGCCCACATGCACATACACACATCTCATATTAAAAAATATGTACACACACACACACACATCCATTCATGAACAGAGTCCTAACAATTTAAAGTTTCTGTAATGGATTTCCATGTGGACATAAATGTCAGAGGGACAAACTATTTTCACATCATCTAGTTGCACTCTCTCTCTTACTATTCCTATGTTCTATCACTATTTTTGGCCTTTTTGCTTATTTCTTTTAGAATACAAATTCTTTAATAAGCATATGTTTCTTCAAGTCGATCAGGCTAGGCTATTGACTCCTTATCTATAATGACAAAAATGACACCTTGTTCCAAACTTGCCCCTTTACTTACATAGCCCACTAACGCATTTTACAATGATGTCTACATTTTTAGTTAAAGTAAGTCTCGATAATCATGGTATTTAATCTATGAAAATGTGTTGTGAGTTTTCGATCCATTTAGCCAACGACTTTTGGGGCCACAAGCCCTAGGAAGTGGTCTTGTCTGCGGACGTGACAACTCATAAGCTCTCTCTTGGGTGGTCCGAATGGAGCAGGTAGCTTGCTGTTGGTACTCTTCACACTCTGGGCAGAACAACATGATGAAGGCAGCTGGATCAGTGGCCACGTCGAACCCGTGCTGTATCAGTGAGTGTTTACCCCTATTTTAGACCTATATAAATTTTTGAGAACTTTTACCAGACTCGTGGATTCACGCTACATAAATGTCATCCTAATCAATAATGCCCAGATCACAAAGTTTCTCCAAAACCAACTAGGAGACACAGTCCTGTATGTAAAAGCAAAGAACCTCTATTCTTACACAAGTTTGCAAACTGGAGCTCTCCATGTGTCCAACATATTGGAGTGATAGGAGAGCCCTGCGCTCAGTTGGAGTTGGGTTTTTATAGTAGCAAAAGTGGGGGTGAAGAATTTCTAAGTTCAGGACTCCTGACTGGCTGATATTTGTCTAGGGGTGTCCTGGTGAAAAACAACAGTTGTGTGCTGTCAGGTGATCCTATCTACAAAGGAAATTTGTAATGTTCCTTTGGAAATTCCTAATGTTCCCTGGTGGTGCTTGGATAGTCTAAGCTTGTGGTCTTTCTTGGAACCAGGTATTGCCTTAGGGTAAGCTACTGAGACTCTGGCCTCTATTTAGCTTGTCATGGCTGGGTTCTAGAATTATCATGGGACATTTTGACTATACTTCATTTTATTTATTTTTGTTTTGTGTTCTCTGAAGTATATAATTGCTTGTCTTTGAAAGGGGAATTTGGCTTTGTTTGTTTTCATTTATTGCTAATTCTTGCATGATATTCATAAATTTCTAAATTTAGTGAAATTGACAACCTTTGTGGCCATGATACTGCCACCTCCTCTTCCTTCTTTTCTAAAAAATATTATTGTGCTTTTATTTATTTACCACAGTACCCCCTTCTCCCTCCCCCGAGCTCCCTCCATCCACTCCTCAGAACTGGTAAGGCCTCCCTTGGAGAGTGAACAAAGCGTGGTACATTCAGTTGAGGCAGGAGCAAGCTCCCCCCACCCCCTACCACCCCCACCCCCACATCAAGAATGGGCTTCAGAAAGCCAGCTCATGCACTAGGGACAGATCCTGGTCCCACTGCCAGGTACCTCACAAACAGCCAAGGCTACAAAACTGTCACCCACATGTAGAGGGCCTGGTTTGATCCCATTCAGGATCCCCAGGTGTTGGTCTAGATTCTGTGAGCTTCCACGAGGTCAAATCAACTGTTTCTGTGGGTTTCCCCATCATGACCTTGATCCCACCCCCCCTTGCTCATATAAGCCCTTCCCCCTCTCTTTGACTAGACTCCTATAGCTTGGCCTGGTGATTGGATGTAGATCTCTGCATCTGCTTCCTGCTTGGTGAAGGTTTGTAACAGGAAGACCACTTGTTTGTCCCGGCCACCCATAACCAAAATAACCACACAGATACTGTATTAATTAAATCACTACTTAGCCCATTAGCTCTAACTCCTTACTGGCTAACTCTCACATCTTAATTTAAGCCATTTATATTAATCTGTATATCACCACGAGGTCGTGCCTACCAGCAAAGTTTCAGCACATCTATCTGCAGTGGCGGATCCATGGCATCCCCTTCTTTCTCCCAGCATCTAGTTTCATCTTCCACACCTAAGTTCTGCCCTATCAACAGGCCAAGGCAGTTTCTTTATTCATCAATAAAGAAAAGCAACACACAGACAGAAGAACCTCCCACACCAAAGATTCAATGATGGCAGTGAGGGTACTCACCCATGAATCTCAAATGACTGAAAGACATTTAAGGAATTACTCAACATCATTAGTCATCATGGAAATGCAAATCAAAATGACTCTGAGATACCATTTTACAGCTGTCAGAATGGCCAAGATAAAAAACACTGATGACAGCCTATGTTGGAGAGGATGGAGGAAGGGGAACACTCCTCCATTGCTTGTGGGAGTGTAAACTTGTACAGCTACTTTGGAAATCAATATGACAGTTTCTTAGAAAAAGTAGAATCAATCTACTTCAAGACTCAGCAATACCACTCTTGAGTATATACCCAAAGGATGCTTATCATAACACAAGGGCGCTTGTTCAACTATGTTCATAGCAGCATTATTCATAATAACCACAACCAGGGAACAAGCTAGATGCCCCTCACCAGAAGAATGGATTAAAAAAATGTGGTACATTTACACAATGGAGTATTACTCAGTTGTAAAAAGCAATAACATCATGAAATTTTCAGGCAAATGGATGGAACTAGAAAAAAAAAAAAACCATCCCGAGTGAGGTAACCAAGAAAGACAAACATGGTATGTACTCACTCATAAGTAGATACTAGATGTGAAATAAAAGATAACTAGATTACAGTCCACAGTTGCAGAGAAGCTGGGTAACAAGAAGGACCCTAAGAGAGACATGTGTGGATCACCTTGAGAAGGGGAAACAGATGAGATCTCCTGGATAAACTGGGGGTGGGGAGGGGGGGTGAGAGAGGGGTGAGATCATGAGGGAACAGGATGGTTGAGTTGGGGGAGGGATGGTGACAGTGTTCTAAACAGAAAAGGACATAAGTCTGGTAAATAGAAGGATATTTATTGGGTATCAGAGGCTTAAAGGCAAGTTTCTGTTCATCAGGAGCTTCCTATAAACTACTAAGAACCTCCCTTAAACTGAACCAGCAGTTATCTTCCTAAGGAAAGAGCATACAGCTCTGAGTCATTCTGAACAGCCTGTATCAGATCAAAGACCCCATCCTAATGACTATCATATAAAAGTTGCTTGCTTTTCCACCATTTTGCTCTCTCTGCCCACACCATCCCCAGCCTTTGCAGTTCAATCCCCAACAGACTTTCCTTTTACACATGGAGCAGTCTAGTTTAGTGTTTCATTGTATTCTCATTTACTTCAGTATGTTTCTTTAATAATTCAAGGGACTGTAGTCCTTAAAAATTACGCTCATGTAACAGGTCCATAGACCTTGAAGGAATAACTGACTACATGATGAAAGTAACATCTATGCCACAAAATTCAGCATGTAAAGAGTGCCAGCTTCCAAAATGTAAACAAAGACCTAATCCATCAAAGTCCAGAGTTCCAGGAAAGTCTCTAAAGGTACTAACCTTCCTTTTTGGCTTCTGTAGTTCTGATTCTGGCTAACTATAATTGTTAACTAAGGTATGCAAATCTAGGATATGATTTTGTGCCTAAAAGCCTTGGGGCACCATTAGAATTTCCAAACACCCAGTGTAGTCACCAGTTGGCAACTAAAGACTTTCTGTTAGCTTAGGTTCATGCCCAAACCATCTTCTCTGGTAGATATACCACAGAACTTGACCATACAAAATGTTATTTGAACAACTATTTCTTACTAATGATTATACTGCACAGGATCTACCCACAGTTGAGCGAGAAACATATATATATAAACAAACATATACATGTACGCTAACCTGTGGATTTTCTAAGTAGAACTCAAAATCAAACTGAACAAACTTTTGTTAAAGAAAAAGGGGGGAGCAGCCAGCACGATCAGAGCCAGTCAGGTAGCACGTGAGAGTGGAGATAGCCAAGCCTTGTAGGCACGGTGGCAGGAAACCACCAGTGGGCAGCGGGAAACTGGCGAGGGGAGGAAGCTAAACCAGGGAGGAAGCTGGGAGCACTAGTTATTTTGCAAAACCAGGTGGCTAGATTTGGGTTCTGGTCACGTGGGCACCAAAATGTAGTTGTAATTAACAAGGTCTACAATAACCCTGAATAAAGTATAACAAGTATTTATTTGGAGAAAAACTCACAATAAGGTTAGAGAGCCGTGATCCTCTGTGGGTGCTGAAAGCTGCAAACAGACCTCTGACCACCACACAAGAGAGCAAACATGCTTTTTCTCTGCACTTATCAGTCCAAAAGGCTATTGGCTGAATAAATTCCCACAACACATACACACACGCACACACACACGTGTGTGTGTGTGTATATATATATATATGTGTGTGTGTGTGTATATATGAGTGTGTGTATATATATGAGTGTGTGTATATATATGAGTGTGTGTGTATACATATGTGTATATGTGTTTATATATGAGTGTGTGTGTGTATATATATATGAGTGTGTGTATATACACACACATACATTGGAATAAGGGTTCCAAAAAGTAGGAAATGATAAATGGTCAACTGTTACTCTAGTCAGATATATGTGTGATAATTATTAACATTCAAGTATTTGGAAACATGCGAGATACAATGGGAGATAATCTGGTGTTACAGATTGTAGAAGACCATCTTCAATAAAGATACCACTTACTATGGTAGGTGTATGGGGATTAGAAAAATAAGTAAAGAGAATGAAGATATGGGTAAAAATAATAAAACAGAAACATAGGATTGTGCCAGGAGGGAGTTCCGGTGAATACTGAAATTGTCCATTTTTAATTTTCATTTGCTTAAATATCTCGACCCCAAAAAGTCAGTATAAGATAAAAAAATTGCATTAACATGATACAAGTAATGAACAAACCAGTTGAAGATTGTGGGCTACATTCTTGGTTAAACATTCTGTTGCTAGAACAAGACAAGTAAGGCTCATACCCTAGACCAAAATATTCTGTAGACAAAACCACTGCCTGCGTGGAATCCAGTGTTATATCCATAAGGGAGTAGGAACTTAGTTGGAACCTTAGACATTTGTTTGAGGTAGAAACAGATCTACTTCTCAATACCTGAAATACCAGGTCTGGATATTAGCCACACCTGTTAACTATAACCTTGAGAGAGCAGAACTCTCTAAATCAGGGTGGGACCTTTGAGGTAGAAACAGACAATAACTTTGAAGGAACAGAAGTTCCAACTCTCTGACCTTTAGACAAGGTGGAAATAGGCTTACATTCTTGGGCCTCCACAACAAATAATGTTTACCACCTCCAAACTGTTTTATCTTGTAAGTTTAACAAAGCTTTAGTCAAAACAAACAAGCAAAAAGCAGGTCAGACCAGGTATGAAACTCACCTGCCACTGAAACCCTCCCACACCCTTGGTTTGAAACCCTAAAACCCACCACACTGACAACCCTTCTTACCCCATCACCATAACCCTGTCCCCGCCTTGGGTGAATATCCACTGCTCATGTGCAGGCCATATCAGTCAGGAACCACCTGTCCTCTGAATCCTCCCCCTCTCTCAGTTCAGATCCCAAAGACCCAACCCACTGATACCCTATCCCTCCTACCTTCCACCTACCCATGTAGGAGCAGATATCTGAATTTCATGTACAGGCCACATCCATCAGAACAGAGACCCACTGCGGGACCAAAAGCCACACTAGCTGACAAAAGTTTGGCATCAAACTGTGATGGAGACTCACTGCTGGACCAAACATCATACCTGCCACAAGAAATATAAAGAACAGAAAACCAAAGATGAAACAACAACACATGCAATGAAGACAAATTCAGAAATTGGCACCTAGACCTATAAGTCATTCCAAACTCATATACCTAGCCACCAATATAAAAACACAATCAACAACAGACAGGGCAACATGGCACCAGCAGAGCCCTCGCTATCCTGCTACAGCACCCCTGAATATTCCAACACAGCTGAAGCACAATAAAATGACCTTAAATCCAACTTTATGAAGATAATAGAAGACCTTCAAAAAGAAATGAATGACTCCCTTACAGAAATCCAAGAAAAAATACAGGTGAAGAAAATGGATAAAGTTGTTCAAGACCTGAAAATGGAAATAGAAGCACTGAAGAAAACAGAAACTAAGGGAATCCTGGAGAAGGAAAATCTGAGTGAACAGAGACTGCAGGTGCAAGCACTACCAAAAGAATACAAGAGATGGAAAAGCAAATGCTAGACTTGAAGACAGGAGAGAAAAAATAGACACAACGGTCAAAAAAAATGTTTAATCAAAAAAAATTCCTGACACAAAACATCCAGGAAATCTGGAAAAATATGAAACAACCAAGCCTAACAATAAGAGAAATAATAAGAAAAAGAATACCTCAAAGGCACAGAAAATATTTTTAACAAAACCATCAAAGAAAATTTTCCTAACCTTTAGAAGGACCTGTCTTTAAAGACACAAGAAACTTGCATAACACCAAATAGATTGGACCAGAAGGAAAAATCCCCTCCCCACATAATAATTAAAACACTGTGTTATAGAATATTTGTTTACACTGTGTCCTTGCCAATGATCCTTCTCATTATTTTAATAAAGTGCTGAATGGCCAACAATTAGGCAGAAACAGGTTAGGCTAGATGTTCACGGAGAAGAGTAATCTGGGAAGAAGAAAAGCAGAGACACCAAGAAGAAACTGAAGAAGTTGGACATACAGTACAGAGGAGAGGTAACTGAGACATGTGGCAGAATGTAGATTAATAAAAGCAGTTTAATTTAAGTTATAAGAGATAGTTGAAAATGAGCCTAACATAAGGTTGAGATTTAATAATTAATAGTAAGTTTCCATGTTATTGTTCGTGAGCTGTTGGCCAATAAGAAAGGTTACTACAACACTAAACATACAGAACAATGAAAGAATATGAAAAGCTACAAGGGGAGAAAAGTCTGAGCTACATATAAAGGCAGACCTAGCCAGAAGGGCATAGACTGGTGTTGGGAAGCCTTGGTGGTCAGAAGTTGTACTCTATCATGGCCTGGCAGATCTCTCCAAAGCTCAACAACATAATGGACTCCCTCCCCAGTGAGCCTCACTATTCTCTACCTGCCCTTATTTGGAGAATGTCTTTAGGTCCAGAGGACTGACCTTATCTATAATCTGTCTCTCTTTCTGACTGCCTGATTTATCTCTAGTTTGACCCTTGGCACAATTTTCTGCTAGAAGCTTTCACCGTGTTGAACATATGGTAAGTAACACTTGTACTAGGATCTTTGCTATAAGACCTTACTGCCACATATGAAGCCTTATGATAGGAGCGTGCCACTTAATGCAAACTAGGATTTGTCTCCAGGCTTCCCAATTCTATATATTTCCTACATGTTGAAATAAAGTTGAGCTGGTTCACTGAAGTCATATCCTGGAGGACTATCTCCATCATATCCACAGCCGTCTGACCCTTGTTCCATTGCCTCATGTGACCAGTCTGAACAGATAGCAACATTCTAAAGATACACTTTATCTCTCAATCTACTGCTAGACTGTTAAAACAATGTGCCCTAAGGATAAGGGAATTTCCCAAAGGAATCTCATGAGTTTGGGAAAGAGGGGGAACTTTTGTCTCTCTAAAGAAACAGGAAAAAAATTTAATTCTAATATGGTAAAACTGTATTCAATAAGAAACAATTATCAGGTAAGAACTACATTAACAATGTTCAGTCCATTTGTATTTGGTCACTTTGGAGAAAGTATTCTATTATATATACTACTTTGTGAGTCCAAGGTTTTGTACCTAAACCACTTTCTATCATAATTTGTGTTACCAACTTAAGAGTATCCTTTTAGACCTTAAAATATTTTCTTAGAAAATCAATTTAAGCTTTTATGTCTCTCAACTTCTATAAACCTTACATCTCTTTTATGAGTTTCTTTCCTAAATTTGAGAACAAGAAAAACTGTAAAACTGTAAGTATCTAGTAGTCTTCAACACCATTAGAGACCTGAGAAGTATAAATATTACCTGAGTAAAAAGAAAGTGCAGAGCACGCACGCAACTTCCATAACTATAAAAATTACAGAGCAGTTGGCTGCCTGGACAGTCACCCAAGGTTTCTTTGCAATTTTGGAACATCTATTTTCAGCCTACAGGCCAGCAATATCGCACAGACTTTTCTGTAAAGCAGTAATTTTGAAGGACTATCCTACCTTGTCTTGACAAAGGTCAGCAGTGGAATTATTTTGTGTTCTACTTGTCCAATTTGGACAGCATACTGTCAGAAGTTGAGGCAAGGGCAGTTTCTTGCCCCATGGCTAGCTTTGCCACATTTGAAATAAACTCTATATGGATGTTCTGCAATACCCATCATCTTCTTTGAAGTAGATTGGTGCTGCCAGGAACAGATGTGTCCCCCTCTAATGAAAAGCCTTATGTTATAAAACTTCTTAAATGCTCTATTCTGTATATCTCTGAAATGTTTGAAGGCCACCTATTTATAAAATGTATCTCCAATTAACCTTGAAAACAACCTAACATGACAAATTTCATTGTTATAGGCAACTAACTATTAACTACTAACCAGCATTTCCTAATTATCCTAAAAAGTTTATAACAGTAAATTTCAAAAACTAGAACTTTACATAATATTTGAAATGAGTTGCATTTACAGTACCTCAAAAAAGAGTAGAAACATATGCACTGTATGCTGTTAAAAATAATCTCAAATTTGTATCAATATACAAAAATCCAATGTAAAATATTTGAGAATAGTACCTGCTTTTTAGTTTTAAAGTAGATTCAATATTCTACTCCTTTATTCTATCATTCCTATACCCCCTTTTTCTTTTCATCACTTATCCACCTTTTTCACCAGCACTAAATTGGAAAGAAAGAAGACTAGAAGAACTAAGAAAGGAAGGAAGGAAGGAAGGAAGGAAGGAAGGAAGGAAGGAAGGAAGGAAGGAAGGATTACAAAAACATCCTTAACCCACTGGACAGCAAAAACCACCAACCCACTTCTCAGGAAAGTGGGCAGTTTTTAAAATTGCTTCCTTCTGCCTTCGGGTGAATGCACCTTTAGGAGACCCTGAGAAAATTGGAATAATTGTCAAGTCCTGAGAGAACTAGCTGTTATTATTTGTTATCATGTCTCTGTGTGACTTGGGAAAGTTCAGGGCATAGAACTTTTTGGAGAATTCTGTGAGGCTGTACCATCTTCGATAACTGCTTTGAAGTTTCCTGAGCAGTTTGTAGTTCAAAGTTGATCTTTGGGTGGTGTTTGTCACCTTAGTGGTATTGACACAATCCAGTTGGGTTCATCATTGCAGGGCCACATCATCTTCTTGGAGCTCTCAAAGGTCACTGCAAGGATTGGTCACAGTTCACTGTAGAAAACTTAAACATTGTAAATTCCATATTCAGCAAAGCTCTGAAAAGTTAAAGAACCACAATCCATTAAGTACATCTGGGGTACACAAACTTCCTAACTACCTGCTTCAGACTCAAACCTGAAATCATGTACAGTAAGCTAGTGAATCTTATTTCTAGAATTTGTATTATGTATGAGCACTACTATCATGACATAAGGTTTACATATACACAATAATCTTATTGATTCTGAGATCATATTTATACTTTAAGAAAAGTTTTAAAGAGTCAAATGAAAGCCAAAAGAATATGAGATGAGTGGCTATAGAAGAATCCCTTATATTTTGTTTTCTTCTGTCACATACCAGGTGACTCTTCTGATATGAAACAGATTTTGAATTTGCCTTTAACAAGTATGCGTGGGTTTAGAGAACAAGAGAGCCACAGTCCAACCCTAAAGCCAACTTTAGTTTTTAATTGAATTGGGACCACATAAAGAACATTTGCCATTTGTGTCTGGAGAGGGCAGCAAAAACAAGCATTTGGGAAGATTTAAGAAATTCTATCCTGTAGTAGGTGGGTGATACCATTAGGCCAATTTACTTTTTCTTGTGACATTTTCTCTTGTTAATCTGTCCCTTTTCTTCAGATGTTTCACTTATCCAGTGGTCTCTGGATCTCTTAGTTGGATGCTTAAATTCCCCTGGAAGACAAAAGCAAAACTGTACCACCCCTAAAAAAAGGGGTGTCCTTTTTTTTTTAAGGCAGATTATTCCTTTCTTAGGGCAAAATGAGTTTTTTAACAACAGAAAAATTATTATCCTTCAATTAAAAATTATTTAAAAATTTGAACCTAAATATATATTAATATATGTGGGTAAATATACCTATATTCCCCTTTCTCTTTAAATATAAATTCAAGGTTAACACGTATTTATTTATTTTTAGATTACAAGGGACATTCATTATGAATTTCAGCCTGCTTTTCTCAAGTGACTTTAAATTTAAATTATTCTAATTCTAATTCTTATGTGCCTCCAAATTTTGGGATTAATGGCATGTGCCACCACCACCCTGCTCAAATATTTTATCTTAGCTTCAATCACTCCAACTCTTATAGATTTAAATAAATGAGTTTGAACTATAGTAATCCTTTGAATTCATTTAAAATATTTTAAGTCTCTTAACTGTGTTTTAAATATCAAACCAAAAACATATCCTTTTTATTTAAGAAGAATACTCAAAAACTGATGTCCAAGATAGCATGTCTGTTTCATATGTATGAAAGAATATGTAAATAGTGTGGCCACATGAGTGTGTTTCTGAATGTCCTGTATGTGTGTATTACTAATTGGGCATGGTTTACAAATGCTCTAAAAAACATCATGTGGACTGTCAGTACTTTACAACAAGTGAGCAGGTGCCATCTTGGCTAAAGGCAGGTCAGATGACCTTCACCATCTTTACTAAGGGTGATCACACGGCCAACTCTCATTTTTAGTAAGGGTAAAAGATATGTGTGTGTATGTATGCATATGATTTGGATTTAACTCTATAACTTTAAATGTAAGCTAGCTTTAACTCTGTGTGTGTGTGTGTGTGTGTGTGTGTGTGTAGCTATTATCTAAGAAAATATACTTTAAACAGTCCTAATGAGCCCTGTTCATTGTATCTCATTCTAGAAAAAGACAACATGTCTCAAATACTTTACACTGTTACAAAATTTTAGGTGATGATAAACATATGGTTATATCTATTACAGCATACTATATATGTGATTTGACTCTGCCTTAAAATATATTCTATATAGCGATAAAAATTTAAGATATAAAGATCTATTTCAGATTAACAAAATCTAATTTAGGAATTTATACCACCCAGTCCTTCCTGTACGCTGTTTAAAAGACATTCACTATTGTCAGTTTTTAGTGGTAAGCATCCAATGAAAATGGGAATTTTTCTTTACTTCTTTATCCATTGCAAGCATAAATCTGACCTGCCAATTTAAAATCAGTAACAGTCAAGCAGGAGGACACTGGGTAAAACATTTCTCCACAGCCTCTCAGCATGGATCCAACTCTCCAGACAGAGAATACACTAGTATCATTGTAGTCATAACTCATATATGCCCAATAGACAGACAGTTTTCAAATTCTCAGAGATCTGCAGGATATGGCATTTAAAATGTTTAATTAAAAAGGCTTTTCGTACTAGAGAGACAGTTCAATTCCTGGCAAGCACCCCTATTTCCTACAAGATGAATTGGAACAGAAGAACCTCCACCTGAACTTGCTTCACAAGCCCTGAGAAACCCTGCCTTTCACATCAACTGCTGCAAAGACCTTCTTCAGACTATGGGCAACAGGACACGGGGAAATCAACTGCCTAAAGTTGTCTAAGGATAGGCTGGTCCTTCCATGAGTTCTTACTCCACAGAAGCCTGTGGTATCTTCTGGGGCCTTGTAGGCCTACCTCTTCGAGCTGGGAAGATGGATGTTGCCCAAAGACCTATAGAAGCCCTCAACAACCATGGGGGACCCTGGTGTGGTTATCTAGGTAGCCAATCAAGTAAGTTTCTGTCATTTTTAATCATTAATTCAGGTAATATTTATCCCTCTCAGGACTCTGATCCTGTTTGAGGACTAGTAGTGCTTTGCCATCTAGCAGCAGGAAACAAGGATTCAGCTGCTTTTTCAACCTCACTCTCTTAGAGCCAATACTAAGTCTAGACACAGTTCAGCTTGTCACCAGACTCAGGAAGTTACAAACTCACAAAATGGATTTCTCCTGAGTGCTAGGGTGCTGCCATAATGATGTGGAAGGAACAGGTGCTTTCAGGCTCATCATGTAAAGACAAAAAGCTTAATATATGAGGATCTAAGAATGTTTTAGGATCGAAGAAGGTGTTTTAAGGTCTGCAAACATAAGTTATTAAAGTTATAAAGGTCTGAGAAAAAATGCCTAAGTGCTCATAAAAAAATAAGTGATTTGAGACATTTAAAAGAATGAAACATGTTCCAGATTTCTCCCTTTCAGTGTGCTGTTATATTAAGTCTTAACATTAATTAAGAAATTCTGATAAGCAATTAATCTCGCTCTGAAGGAATACTATCATTGTTATCATAGCCACAAACTCAAGATTTCAAATTCCCTTTGGTTGTTTCCTAACTATAGATTTAACAGTTTCTTTTCATTGTGCTAAAAATACGTGACACAGTTTTCTGGATAGAAGGAAGAATGTTAATGCTTTCAACCCGAATCATTTCTAGCATGAATATACTGCCAATTCTACAATGTAACTTTCAACACACATTATAAACAGCAAAAATGTCAATGTGTGCAAAATTTATACCGTTTTACAAACTCAAAAATTTCTTTTAAGTTCCAGGAAGTCAACTCAGATTCACCTCAAACAAGTTAGATGGCCGCTCTGCTCCACTCCACTCTGTAGAACCTGGAAACAACCTAGGTGCCCCTCAATGGAAGAATGGATCAAGAAAGTGTGGAATATATACACATTAGAATACTACTCAGCGGTAAAAAAACAATGACATCTTGAATTTTGCATGCAAATGGATGGAAATAGAAAACACTATCCTTATTGAGATAACCCAAACCCAGAAAGATGATTATGGTATGTACTCACTCATTAGTGGACCCTAGCCATAAAACAAAGGACACTAAGCTCACAAGCCCAGAGAAGCCGAATAGCAAGCAAGGTGAACCCAAAGAAAGCATATACAGATCCTCCTGGAAGTTGGAAGCAAACAAGATCACCAGGCAAAAGTTGGAAGCACGGGAGTAGTAGGGGAGAGGGTGGGGGAAGGGGAGAGGGGAAGGAGAAGGGAGAAGGGAAGGACTGGGGAGAGCTTGGGGGAGTGGGAGGGCGGAAATGGAGGAAAGGTGGATATTGGAGAAGGGAATAAGATATCTACATTAAGGGAGTCATTTTAAGACTGGCAAGATACTTGACCCTGGAGAGGATCCCAGGTGTCCACGGGGATGTCCCCAGCTAGGTATTTGGGCAGCAGAGGAGAGGGTGCCGGAACTAGTCTTGTCCCATAGTCACATTGATGAATATCTTGATCACCACCATAGAAATTTTGTTCGATGGATGGTGGTAGAGACAGAGACCCACATTCACATCAGAGCAATGGACTGAGCTCCCAAGGTCCAGTCAAAGGGCAGAAGGTGGGAGAAGTTGAGCAAGGAAGTTAGGACCGTGAGGGGCTGGTCCACCCACTGAGACAGTGTGCCTGAGCTAATGGGAGCTCACCAAATCCAGCTGGACTGGGACTGAACGAGCATATGATCAAACCGGACTCTCTGAACATGGCTGCCAATGGGGGCAGACTGAGAAGCCATCAACAATGACACTAGGACCTATCTCTTCTGCATGTATTGTCTTTTTGGGAACCTAGTCTTTTTGGATGCACAGCTTCCTAGGCCGGGATGGAGCGGGGAGGGCCTTGAACTTCCCACAGGGCAGGACACTATGCCCTCTTTTAAGGAAGCAGGGGGAGGGAGAAAGGATGGGGGGAGCAGGAGGGGACTGGGAGAAGGGGAGGAAATGTAAATTTTTTTGAATGGAAAAAATAAAAGAATATGGAAAAAAAGTTAGATGCACCCCCCCCAATTACCAGGACCCAAACAGTCTAAGCCTCATTACCTTTCCCTGATCCTGACACTCTCATCCCTCAGTTACCAGAACCTAAGCAAAAAGCTTTCTTCCTAAACCTAACCTTGTCCTCTGCTCTGCCAGCATTTTGCCAGGTCCAAGATGGACCATACAGTCCCATAGAGAGTGGACAGCAGTGAAACAACCAATTACTCTAGGATGTGGCCAACAGCCCAGCTTTCTCAGGTCCCCCAAGGATGGTTGACAGCCCACAAATCATCAAGAAGCAGTCTCGAGAACTCAGTGCCCTCATTTCTCTAACCTGCCATGGCTAAATTCTTACTTTAAAAAAAAATAGAGAAAGGAGGAATGTTAGCATCCAGGTACACCTGGATCTTTACCTTGAGGGTCTGACAAAGTATGTCATTCCTCTGTCACAACTGCCAGGGCAAGCAGTACTCTGTCCCTTTAAAAGGCAAAACTCCACTTACTTCTCTCTCCTCTTCCTCTCTCTCTCTCTCTCTCTCTCTCTCTCTCTCTCTCTCTCTGTCTCTTTCTCTCTCTGTTTCTTTCTTCTTTTATTCCACTCCTGTGCCCAAAGGCCAGTCTCTTCCCTCTTCTCCCCGCTTTTCCAGTCCCTTTCTCTCAATAAAACCTCCTACATTAGTTCTGTATTCATGGCGTGTCTGTCTCTCACCCCCGTGGGTTCTCATCCACCAAGGTCTCTCATGCACAGAATCATAACAGCCATTATTTCTAAATATGTATAATTCTAGAATCAGCATTTTCAGAACTTAAAGCAGTTGCCCCTCGAAGTTCTGAATATGTATCTATAATATGGCATACGTATTTTAATCTCCCAAACTCTGCAAAATAAAACACTCCCATTTGCCAAATTTGAATTTTTAGGAACTTTTTGAATTATTTCCTGCAGGAAATGTGGTTTGGTTATACATAGAACAAGTAGGACATTTCCTTATAATTTCCTTGGCTTCTTGTCAAGTAATATAAACATTGTGCTTCTTATGAAATATTGATGCTTCTAGCCTATTTCCTATTAATAGCTGATCAATTTCATCAATACATTGTGCTAGAGGGGTTAGTAAACAGATATAGGGTCTGATATGTGATATATACAATAAATGATTTCTATATTCTGATTTTTGATCTGAAACATAAGAGCTTTGACCCACTTTACATAATTTTCCTGATTATAACCCTTCCTTTCATGATTTGTTTGCATCACTATAGAAAGTAGGGGCTCCAATAATTGGTGCCCTTTCACTGTATGAGGAAGAACCCAATTCATTCTTTTTATAAACCAAAGTCTCCTGCTTTGGGGATATTTCTTGCTAATCTCTCCCCCAAAATTATCGCAAGCTCTTTGCCAATGTTCATTTTCTGCCCATCCATAATGAGATAATTTCAGCATTAGTAAAAGAACAATTTCTGCTGGGTTTATTCCTGCTAATTGATGAAGTTTTATTTTTCCTTTCAGAACCAATTTAGAAACTTATTCTACATAGGTCTTTAATCTTTTTCCTCTGTGTGGCAGAACTATCCATTCTAAGATAGTATTTGTCTCTGCATAACAATTCCTGTGGGAGAATGAGTAGAAGGTAAAATAAGTAAAATAAATCACGCTCTGATTCAAGTGATCCACATGTGAATGCTATAATTTCTTTTATACCAGAGTCAATCTTCTTGGACTATTAAGTCCTTTTATTGATAATTTGAATGTAATAGGACCCCATCATCTCATAAAAAATAGTAATATTAGGAGCTGTGACTGTGTTGGAGTGGATATGGCCTTTGTTGGAAGAAGTTTGGACTATGGGAGTGGGTTTGAGGTTTCTAATGTTCAAGACATGGCCCAGTGTCTTAATCAACTTCTTGTTTCCTTCTGATCAAGACATAGACAGCATCATGTCTGCCATCCTCCCCACCTTGATGATAATGGACTGAAACTCTGAAAATATAAGTGAGGTACCACAACTAAATATTTTCCTTATAAGAGTTGTTGTGATCATGGTGTCTCTACCCAGCAATAAAAACCCTAAGACAGAAGTTAGTACCAGGAATGGGGTATTGCTGGAAAGGGCTAACTATGTTTTTATTTGGAGTAATGTAAACTGGGGAATTTGAGTTAAGAAAATAGTGAAAGGCTGTAAGCACTGCTTAATGGGCCATATTAGAAGTATGGAAGACAGTGGTGCCCTATACACTTGACCCATCTTATACTTTGTTTTCCCTCAGAGAATGTTCCAATCCCTAGGAGCTGAACATTAACCTCATGAAGAGAAAGACCAATCTGGATGACAAAATTTTGGTGAAAATATTATTACACCTTCCCCCTATGTCTACTAAACTTTCAATTTCAATGAAAAAAATTATTTTTTGGCAGCTTTAGCTTTGGTCACTGATCATTTATAGAAGGTAAGAAAATACTCATTTTTTTTTACCTTCCTTGAACTTTTTTTTTTGCCTTAGTTAGTTGTTGTGATCTAGCTGCCCTCACTCCCCCTGACTGACAGGGGAACATTCTTGTGGTCTGTAATTGACAAGGATGTTTGTGTTCTTTCTGGCCAGTGGTTTTCTACAGAAGCAGTAGAGGCATAAAAGGCTTTTAGCTCAGAGGAAAAAAAAAAGGTTGCTGTTCTTCCACCTGAAAAGAAGCCTCAGTGTCTCAATCCCAGCACCCCCCGCCAGTCGCGGCTATCCAGGCTGCACTGGCTGTGGCACTTGGAGGTTCCACTGAGATCTGGAAAGTGGGGATTCATGAATGGGGTTGCTCCATCCGCCGGCTAAATTGAGGAGTGTATTGGGGAAGGTAATGTGTTTTTGATTTCATTCCCAGAGATACTCTGAGGGACACCCTCCAAAATACTAGCAAGTATAAAGAAGAGGCGGGAGGGTGAATTGAAGGCTTCAAAAAGTAACTGAAAGTTTTAAAGGAGCAAGGCACGGAAGTAACAAGGAAGACAGTGGAAGATTTTGTACAAAAAGTAGCTCAAGTTAGTCCCTGGTTTATTACGGGAGGGGGTTTAAATGTTCCAGACTGGAAACAAGCCAAGTCAGATTAAAAGGAGTATGTGTGTTTTCATCCCCAGAGACACTCTGAGGGATGTCCTCTGGAAGACTGGCCAGTAGGAAAGTAATAAAGAGGACGGGAGAGTGAATTGAAGGCCTCAGAAAGATAGAATGTATAGAGATTATGTTGTTATGTTGATTGTGTTGTCTTTTGTGTTCTGGACTGGAGAAAGACATTTGATTTTTGGAACTGCTAAGAAAGGTATTTTGACTTTAAAATATGGGCCTGAGAATTTGATGCTTTGGAAAAGAGGTTCTGCTTTTGTCTCTAGAGAGGATGAGAACTTGTGGATTCATTGCAAATTTATGTGGTTTGATTCACCGAGACCCCCTGAAATGTTGACCAAGAATGCAGCACCCCCACTTAGCAGGAAGTAGCCAGACATGTTGACGATGCCCAAATTCCCTAAAAGATTGTTAAAGTGGGACCCCTTCAGTGGTTCAGGAGCAGCAAGACTGCTTCCCTGCTCTTCTCCATGCACCAGTTTGGACCCAAAGTGAGTGCAGCTGGGGCCAGAATGCAACTGGAGCAGAGCTTTGCCACCACAGCTACTGCTGCTCGAGTTGCTCTTTCCCGGACTGTGCAGATGGCTAAGACTGTCAACCAGATAGCTGAAAGTGTCAGCAATGCTTTGGACATTCAAAATGATCTTAATGGACATAGTCAATTGGGCATATTGACCTTGAACCAACAAGTGGCTCTGGTTCAGGAGCAAGTGAACTGTCTTTGGACTTTTCAACTGCTAATGTGTTCCAGCTTTTATCATGTTATGTGTGTTACTCCTGACACTGTATTGCATGCTTCTGCTACTGTTATGGAACTCAACCGTCATATGAGAGGGGTTTGGAATACTGCTTTTGTTAATTTTACCACCCAGTTAGTTCATGCTAGATGGTTGCAGCGCTGCTCTGGCTCGTTGGGGCTGTCAGTCCTGGGGATACTTGGTTTAGGGCTATGTGTCTGGGTAGCCACAGATGGGCAATAATTGGGGGCAGGATGCCACCTTAGACAGGGAATATTAGAAGGCTATTCCCTTTGACAGGCAAGGTATTCCACCCAAAGTAACAAGACAGGCACCGTTTATTTTATAAAACAAAATGGGGGGAGTTGTTGTGATTTAGCTGCCCTCACTCCCCCTGACCAACAGCAGAATGTCCTTGTCGTCTGTAATTGACAAGGATGTTTGTGTTCTTTCTGGCCTGTGGTTTTCCAAAGAAGCAGCAGAGATATAAAAGGCTTTCAGCTCAGGGCAAGAAAAAAAAAGTGGCTGTTCTTCCACCCGAAAAGAAGCCTCCGTTTCTCAATCCCAGCGCGCGCACACACACACACACACACGCACGCACGCACGCACGCACGCACGCACGCACGCGCGCGCCAGTCTTGGCTATCCAGGCTGTGCTGACTGCAGCAGTTACTAAAGCCATTCTATCCTTCCAGAGCATTATGGTTCTTAACAGCAGGCATTAAGTCTTATAATTGCTCCCTGGGTGAGTTTCTCCATTGTTGGCAGGGGATGATTGCATCAAATTGGATACTGGGAACTGTGAGATACCCCTAGGGCATTTCATCATAGTAAAGGGTTACTTTGCTGTCCCTTGTTGATCTTCATTAATTAGTCCAATGCCAGCCTTTACCACACCTTATGCATACTCCAGAAGAATGGAGACTTCCTTTTGGATTATCTCTAGAAAAAAATATTGTTTCTAGAAATGTCTTTCCTACAAGTCCTTTTCAAATTACTTTGCTTACCACAACTAAAACTTCTGCATTTTGATTTTCTTAAGTTTTAGAAATCAGATATAGGGTGAAACTGCACAGAGCAGACCAAGCAGTGAGTGACCAACCCTCCTCAAAATCAGCCCTGTCTTTCGGTCCTATGCCTGACATGGGATTCCCCTCTGTATGCTATGAATACCATTGGTTAATGAATAAAGCTGCTTTGGCCCTATTGCAGCACAGAATAAGGCAAGGAAGGAATTCCAAGCAGATAGAGGAGTAGAGAGTAGGCAGAGTCAGAGAGATGCCATGTAGCTGCCACAGGAGACAAACGCAGGATGCCAGATGCAACCTTACCAGTGGGCCACAACCAAATGGCTATACACAAGTTAATAGAAATCAGTTAATTTAAGATATAAGTGCTAGCTAGAAATATGTATAAGCTAATAAACCAAGCAGTGTTTTAATTAATACAGTTTCTCTGTGGTTATTTCAGATCTGGGTGGCCAGGAAACAAATGAGCACCCTTTGACTACATAGACCCCAGGGCAAAATTCTGGCCCCCTCTGCCACCCACCTCAGCTGTACTAGCCAGACAGCAGGCAAGCCTCCTAAAGGCAGTCTGCCCCAACACCCCCACAATGGACCCTGTAATCCACAAGTCCCATTACATACTCATCCCCCAGTGACTTCAGTGGCTTTCTAGGACACAGACTGGGATTGCACAGAGCAGAACAAGAAGTTAGTAACCAGTCCCTCAGCTGCACAAGCCAGTCTCTAGGTCCTAGGCCCTGGGGCAAAACCCTGTTCTCCTCCCTCACCTGCCTCAGGTATACTAGCCAGCCAGTGGGCAAACTTCCTACAGGCTTGCTGCCACAACACTCCCACACTGGACCCTGTAATCTAAAAGTCCCAATGTGCCCTAAAAGCCCACCCATCCCTGGAGACCACAGTGGCTCCCTGAGACACAGACAGTGACTGCATAGGGAAGACCAAGAGCAACTCCCTGAAGCAATGACAGCAACTGCAACAATTAGTCCAAGAGAGGATTCCCTGACATACAGACACCAACTGCAAGGATTGGATCAAGAGGCAAAGACACTGCCTGCACCAATTGGAGGAAGACATGTGTAGTAAGGAGGAGAGGGCTGTGTTTTTGGTGTCTGGTTAGTTTATATTTGAAATAATTACACAGAAAACTGTATTAATTAAATGACTGCCTGGCCCATTAGCTCTAGTCTCTTTTTGGTTAACTCTCACATCTTAAACTAACCCATATTTAGTAATCTGTGTATCACCACGGGATCAAGGCTTACCGTGAAGATTTTAACCTATGTCCACCTCAGGCCGGAGAAACGTGAAAGAATTAAAATTCTCAACCTGATGATTTGACATGAGTGAAAGAATTAAAAAATAAAAGAAATAAAGTCAAAGTTAGGTACCCTCCTAGTCAGTCAAGGACCAAAAGATAAAGGGGAGCAACAGATGGGCACCATGACCCATGACTCACCAGCTAGCCCACCCGCCATAGCCAAAATAGGAGTGATAAAGAAGGGCAGTAAGACCCTGCCAAACACAGTGTCCTC
>PVIU01008870.1:0-80228 GCA_004026605.1 Ondatra zibethicus | reverse complement strand
GGGGATTCTAGGCAGGGCTTTACCACTGAGCCACACCCCCAGCCCCTCACTGGGGATTCTAGGCAGGGCTTTACCACTGAGCCACACCCCAGCCCCTCACTGGGGGATTCTAGGCAGGGCTTTACCACTGAGCCACACCCCAGCCCCTCACTGGGGATTCTAGGCAGGGCTTTACCACTGAGCCACACCCCAGCCCCTCACTGGGGATTCTAGGCAGGGCTTTACCACTGAGCCACACCCCCAGCCCCTCACTGGGGATTCTAGGCAGGGGCTCTACCACTGAGCCATGCTCACACCCTCTCACTGACGGGGTCTAGGCGAGCACTCTGCCACTAAGCTACATTCCCAGCCTTCTTTGTACTTTTCATTTTGAGGCAGGGTCTAAATTACCCAGGCTAACCTTGACTTCATGGTGTCACTCAGCAACTTTGAACCTGGAACTTCCTGCCTTGTTAGCTGAGATTTCAGGCTTGGACAACCAGGCTGGCAAAGCATCTAGTTTTTGGTGATATCTGTCATCCCAGATACACATAGGTATATACTCATCTCATGGCTGATGGAAAACAAACAAACAAACAAAAACATGATCTTGAGAATGTAAACCATTTCTGTCTTGAGACAGTGTATTAGGATTCTCTAGAGAACAGAGTTGAGAGAATGAATCTAAATATATAAAAGGGGACTTTTTGGAGTGGTTTACAGGATGTGATCTGGCTAGTCCAACAATGGCTGACTTCCATAGGAAAGTTCAGACATCCAATAGCTTGTTCAGTTCACGAGACTAGATGCCTCGGCTGGTTTACAGCATCCACCCGAATCCTGAAGAAGTACGCTCTAATGCCGGTGAAGCGAGGGTGGGAGCAAGCAGGTAAAGAGCAGATGCAGCTTTCTTCCATGTCCTTTGTATAGGCTGCCATGGAAAAGTGGCCCAGATTTAAGGTGGGTCTTTGTGGTAGTTGGAATGTGATTGGCCCACATAACCTCACAGGGAGTAGCACTATTAGGAGGTACGGCTTTGTTGAAGTGGGTATAGCCTTGTTGGAGGAAGTGGGTGCAGGTTTTGAGGTTTCCTATGCTCAGGATATACTGCTAGGTGTCTCAGTCGACTTCCTGTTGCCTACAAGATGTAGGACTCTCAGCTACTTCGCCAGCACCGTGTCTGCTTGCACACTGCCATGATTCCTGCCATGATGATAATTATGACCCTCTGTAGAGACCTCCCTGGCTGTCTTAGAATTCACTATATAAACCAGGCTGGCCATGTACTCACAGAGATCCTCCTGCCTCTGCTTCTACCTCTGCCTCTGCCTCCTGAATGCTGGAATTAAAGACATATGCCACCATGCCTGGCTAGCAACGAGTACTGTTAACTGCTAAGACATCTCTCCATCCTCAAGAATATAAACTTAGAATTTGTTTCCTTTAAGAGATTGTGGCTGGGAGGTGGTAGCACAGCCCGGCAGTTGATGTGGAATGCCCTTCTGTATGCTGTGGATTTGTATTGCTTTTATTGGTTGATAAATAAAGCTGGTTTGTCCTATGGAAGGGCAGAATATAGCTAGGTAGAAAAGCCAAACTAAATGCAGGAAGAAAGAAGGCAGAGTCAAGGGAGACACCAGCAGCTTCTGGAGAAGGAAGATGTGAGGTAACAAGCCACGAGCCTTGTGGTAAAATATAAAATAATAGAAATGGGTTAACTTAAAAGTTAGAGCTAGTTAGTAATAAGCCTGAATCATTGGCCAAACTTTTATAATTAATATAAGCCTCTGAGTGTTTATTCAGGACTGGTGGGAAGAAGAGAAATCTCCATTTACAGGCAGTATAATCCTGTAATTACATGCCTGTAATCCCAGCACTTGCAAGGCAGAGGCAGGTGGATCTCTGTGAGTTCAAAGCTAGCCTGGTCTGCAAAATGAGTTCCAGGACAGCCAGAGCTGTTACACAGAAAGACCCTGTCTCAAAAAACAAAACAAAACAAAAAATATCAAAAAAGATATTTTGATGGCGATAGACGGCTCAGCAGTTGAGAGCACTTAATGCTCTCACAAAGGACTGTAGTTGGACTTGGACTTTCTTTGGAATCACCAGCTCCCCAGTAATGATATAGAGATCTATTACTTATGAAAGTTGGCTTTTAGCTTAGGTTTGTTTCCAACTAACTCTTATAACTTAAATTACCTGTTTATTTTTTCCTTTTTGTTTTGTTTTATTCAAGAAAAGGTTTCTCTGTAGCTTTGGAACCTGTCCTGGAACTCACTTTGTAGACCAGGCTGACCTCAAACTCACAGGGATCCTCCTGTCTCTGTCTCCCTAGTGCTGGGATTAAAGGCGTGTGCCACTACTGCTTGGCAATACCCTGTTTCTATTAGTCTATGTTCTGCCACATAGCTATTTACCTCTCCATTCTGTATGTCTAGCTTTCTCTGTGTGTTTCCATCATTCTCCTAGATTCTCCTGAATTTCTCCCTCTGCCCGGAAGTCCCACCTAAACTTTCCTGCCTAGATACTGGCCATTCTGCTCTTTATTAAACAACCACAGTTTAAACAGATATCCTGCAACAAAGGACTGGGATCAGACTCCTTAAACATTCAGCTCATGATTGTCTGCAACTCTAGTTCCAGGGCATCCGACACCCTCTTCTGGCCTCCTTGGGCTCCTGCAGACATATAATGCATTTAAACAAACACAGGTACACTCACACACGTAAAAATAAATAAAATTATCTTTATTAATTTTAAATTAATAAATATTTTTAAAATTAATTAACGATTAAAAATGATTTAATTAAATGTAATATGATGGATCTTTGGTGTGTCAAAACCCATCAATTTGCACAATTTTCTGTCCACACAGGGGCTTGAGTGCTTTTCTGAGATTTTGTTCTCAGGAGTCCAGGCATACTGGAGAAATTCCTGCCATTTTGTGACAGGTGGGCAGGGCAAGAAGTTTGTGGGCCACCCTAGAGTGATTTGCAATGTTTCAGGCAAGAACATTACATCCTCTCTCCTCTCTAGAGTCTAGAACTAGAGTCACACTTTTTTTTTTCCTTCCCATCACTTAAAATCAAATTCTTGCCCTTAATACTTCCTTTGAAAATTACACCCAAAACGATGCTATCTTCTCATGCATACAAATTACTGAAAGTGTAGAATAGACCTCACACTGGGGTGTGTCCAAAGCCTTTATGCCACGTAATGTAGAGAAGGGACCCAACTATGGCAAAGAGAGCTTTATTTGGGGAAACGATCAAGCTCACCACCCTACACTGATTGCGGGACAAACTCTAAAGAGAGCAGACGCTCTCAGGATCTGTTTCCCAGCCAGGTGGGATGACGAGATTCAGATGGAACATGTGTGTCATTCACACACTAGGAGCCGACTTCTCCCTTCGCTTGTCTAGCCGCCTCCTGTGGTGAAAACGTGGGCATTTTCCTTTGGAACCACGTGCAAAGCTCTGTGCCGTCTCTATTTGAAACCCAAAATTTAGTTTCCAAAGACTCAAACAGCGGATGTCTTCTTGGAGAACAAACAATGAAATGAACTGTGTGAGTCATAGTTTTTGCTGAGATTCAATTCCCGGCTTTTCTCAGAACCGGGGGTTATGAGTCAAAGATGCCACTAGGGGGCGCTATAGATCAGGAAATCCATGAGACTGTAGCGGGCACAAGATCCTGTCTCTGGTCTTTCCCACGTGGTGAAAAAGACCCTGCAAATGACTTATGCTTTCCCCAAATTTTGTACGATGGAACTATTCTAGATATGCCAAATTTGAAATTTTCACATAGCAGTGATTATATGGGATGCCCAGATTGTCTCAGTAGATAACTAGCGAATGGGGCTTAAGGAAGACTTCAGGTCTCTACTGAGAACTCCGATTCAAGATATGATTCTTGAGGGTGGAGACAGCAGTTAACAGCACCTCTTGCAGAGGAGATAGTATTAATTCCTGGCACTCCCATGGTGGCTCACAACTATCCGTAACTCTAACTCCAGGGGATCATGATGCTTTCTTCTGACCTCTTGGGGCACCAAGAACGTGGTGCAGATGTACATCCAGGGAAAACATTCAAACATGTAAAATAAAATAAACAAATCTAAAAAAATAATTTTTGAAGATGTGATTATGGCCGGATGGGTGGTGATTCATCATGTCTTTAATCCCAGCACTCGGGAGGCAGAGGCAGGTGGACCTCTCTCTGTGTGATTGAGGCTACCTGGTTTACAGAGTTCCAGAACAGCCAGGGCTACACAGAGAAACCTTATCTCAAAAAAAAAAAACAAATACACATACACGCTTACACACGCTCACACTCACACGTGCGCACACACACGATTGCTTGGGCTTGGAGAGATGGCTCAATGGTTAAGCACACTCACTATTCTTTCCAGGTGTGCAAGTTCAATTCCCAGCACCCACATCAGGTGGCTTATGACCGGCTGTAACGCCAGCTCGAGGGGCTCTGACTCCCTCTTCTGTCCTTCCTAGGCACCCTCATGCACATGGCATAAGCACACAATTGCACATACACACATAAAAATAAAAAAATTAAAGGATACAATTCCTTAAGCCAGGTGTATTGTCAAACATCTATAATAACAGCATTTGGGAGGCTGAGGCAGGAAGATCACAAGTTCAAGGCCCACTTGTGCTGCAAAGCAATACCTATCTCAACAGACAAACACAGTGATCTCTTGAGCCCTCATACGTCCTCCCATGCTAAGCTATCCTCCACCCTCTCCAGAAGCCAAATCAGCAGAGCTTCCTGATCTTGAATGTTAAATATTTTATTTTTGGTTGTGTGTGTGCATGTGTGTTTGTATCTGTTATTTGCACAACAAGTTCTCTTAACTGCTGAGCCATCTCTCCAGCCCCATGATCTGGAACTTAAAAAAAAAAAAGATTTATCTATTTATTATGTATACTGTGTTCTGCCTGCATGTATGCCTGCAGGCCAGAACAGGGCACCAGACCTCATTATAGATGGCTGTGAGCCACCATGTGGTTGTGGGGAATTGAACTCGGGACCTCTGGAAGAACAACCAGTGCTCTTAACCTCTGAGGGATCTCTCCAGCCCTATGGTCTGGAACTTTAAACCTCTCCAAAGTGTGAGTTGAATAAACATTCCATCTTGTACATGCTTGTTGCCTCAGGCGTTTCCTTGTAGCCGTGCAAAGCTGACTGATACACCCTTTGATGCGGATCCAGGGGTTCCTCACTGACGGCCACCACCCTGACTTGTCTAGGTCGTGTAGCCAGTCAAGCACACTTTCACTCTTCTGGGGTCTGGTGCTTAGCTGCTTTGGCCTTGATGCTGAGGCTGCTCCTCTATCATTATTGCAAGTCATTGACTTACAGAGAGAGGGTCGTATCGGTGAATCCTGCATTCCAAGCTCTGTAGCACCTCTCACTGACACAGAGCCGTGATTCTTACTCCCCCCCCCCAGTCGTTAGTTTTCTCTGCTGGTATCATTAGTGCCTTCTTTGGTACTTTGGTAAGATGTGTTTAGCCCAAAATGTTCCTCTCGAATCATTTTAAGCCTTAAACTCAGTGGCATTATTTATATTAATACTGATTACTACTTTCAAAACTTTGAGACTTAGAGAACTAGCTCCGCATTTAAGAGCTTATACTGTTCCTGCAGATGACCTGAGATCTGTCCCCAGCACCCACAGTAGGCAACTCACAACCTCCTGGAGCTCCAGTTCCAGGGAACCCAGTACCTTCTTTTCTGGCCTTCTTGGGTTTCTACACACATATGGCACACACACGCACACACATGAATTAAATAAAAATAACTCGTTCATTACTCCAAAAGGAAAAATACTATATCCATTAAACAACGGCTCCCTACACTTCTTCACCCCTCACCCCCAACCCTACCCCATTTATCTGCCGATTAGCTTCATCTCTGTGGATTTGCTCGTCCTGGGGACTTCATTTCAGTAGAATCCGTTTCTGCACCAGCACGATGCCTTCAGGGTTCCCCCTACCGTAGCTTGAGTCAGAACCGCCGTTCTTCCATCTGGATGATCCTCCATTTTACGTATGGACCTTACCGTACCCGTCTGTCAGCTGATGGACCTGGGCGGCTTGCGCCTTTCAGCTGCCGCAAACAGAACTCAGAAAACGTGTGGCAAGCGTCTGCCTGAGTCCCTGATGTCAATTCTTTTGGCTCTAGTCTTACACTGGCATCTCTAGGCTATGTGGAAGTTCTATTAAAAAGGAAAAAAAAAAAAAGGACCACCACATTGTTTTCCACCGCTGCGTCCTCGTTTTAAAGTCTCCGCAATGGTATTCGCAGACTCCAGCGTCTCATCCCACACAGCATTTCCTGTCTCATTTTGTCCTTTAGCTCACAGTAGGCGTCCTAACGGATGTGCCATGATGTCTCATTTTGGTTTTGATTTGTGTCTCCCTAATTAGTGAGGCTGCGAGTATTTTCACGTGGCCATTACGTATTTTTGTTGGAGGTGTAACTGTTCCAGTCCCTCGTTCATTCTAATCATTGAGATTGTGTTCGTTTGTTTGGTCCTGTATTTGGTTGGTGCTGGGCATTGAGCTGAAGGACAAATGCCTGAAAGCTAGGCAGGCATTGCACCCAGGCAGGCATTACACACAGGACTGCACCCAGGCAGGCATTGCACCCAGGACTGCACCCAGGCAGGCATTGCACCCAGGACTGTACACAGGTAGGCACTGTACGCAGGCAAACACTGCACCCCTGAGCTACATCCTTGCACTGTATCTACTTTTTACCTTGAGCCCAGTTTATACCGTTTTCTCAGGCTGACCTTGAACTTATCCTATAGTTCCAGGGAGCCTTGACTATGCAATCCCTCTGCCTCAGTTTCCCTAGAAGCTGGGGTTACAGATTTGTACTACAAAGCCTTATTTGTCTTTATTGTTATGTTGTAGTCATCCTTTATTTATTTTACATGTTAAACTCTTATGTTAAGACCTGAAGCGAGCTCTTCTGGCGTTCAGGATGAGTCTGTGGTTGTGAACCGCACTTCCTGCAAAGCAGATCCCAGGGCTTGCCGCAACACTGTTCACATCCTTTGCCAGTCAACCCGGTAGTTGCCACCCCTGGACTGCAGGTGCCAGGAAGGCAGTGACAACAATGAACCCACACCTACTTCAGTTCTCATCTGATCACCTGTGGAGGGAGGTGTCTGAGGCAGCAGCCTCTCTGCCAGGGGCTGCCTGGTCTCTGTAGAAACAGCATCTCTGAGGACAGTGGCCAGGCGCATCCTGCTAAGAGGGAGCTCAATCTGCATTCTGCCTCATGGCCACTCTGCTTACAGAACTCTGTAGGGTCACCCATACACCCAGTGCCATTCGCTGATTGGCCTCAAACGAATTCTGGGTGGCACATAGGGGCCACTCGGTCACCCAGCATCACTGCTCCCTTTCTGCACTCCTTACTGATCGATCCTGCCTCGGTTTGAAGTTTTTGATAGCTTGTTTCTTGACCCCATTAGCTTTAACTTTAAAAGATGGAATTAACTTTTGGGGGTCTGATTTCATTCAGGGTCTCACTATGCACTGGAACTTGTAATGAAGATCAGGCTGACCTCAAATGCAGGCATCTGCCTGCCTCTGGCCCACTGAGTGCTGGGATTAAAGGCTTGTATGATCACTCCTGCCCTGGCCATTTTGGCTCTTAATCAAAGGAGAGTGGAGATGGAGTCCCAGCAGCAGTTTGCTCTTTGCCCATGGCAATACACAAATATACTGAACACCCGCGGCTCCAGGTCCCAAAGTTCACCGTGATCTTGAGACGCTCACTAGACTCCACACAGCTGGGTCTACCTGGCCTATCCACAGACATCAGAACCCTTCTGCCTGGCCAGTCTCCCAGCATCCTCCCCTTCCCTGCTCCTAGGCCTGAGAGCATGCTCCAAGCTGCACACCAGCATACCATTCTGACTATGTTGTGACAGAGCACATTCACAGGAGGGGCTGCTCTGGAGAAGTGATTCTAGAAGTCATGACGATTGATGTCTTTCTGCACCACAAAAGCCGCAGAGCAGAGGAATAAGCTGAGGCAACTGGGAGGAAGGATGAGAAAAGGTCACATCTTCATGGCATTTAGTTCATTAGTCAGACAGAGTCCTCCTGCTGGTTGCAGACCCAGCAGCGTGCCTGGTTTTGTATGGACTGGACACGTTGAAATGTTTCCTCACCCCGATAAACCTCTCCGCCAACAAACAATCCAAATCAGACCAAACCAAACCAAATGAGAGAAAGCCCATGTCTAATGGATACAAATGCTCCCGGATGGCTTTCCAGCCCCCCCGGAAGGAGACGGGAAAGGAAGACCAGAAAACCACATGTCAGTTTTCTGGGGGGCAGTTTAAATACCCCGTGGAAGTAGTCTTGAGCATCTCCAGGGGAGGGGTCATCGTTTGGCGTGACTTCTGGGATGCAGCAGGGTTTGGAGAGAGATGGGGGACAGTGATTGGGATAGAACTTCCACCCAAGCATTCTAGAGCCTTTGGCTATATGGATGCCAGCGACTGGGATGAGGCTTCCACCAGAACACAGGTGGATGGGTGAATCCCAAGCTATCAGTTGAGTGATGCAGATAGAATTGGTCCACTGTGTCCAAACCATGGGACCCATGAACAACATTTGATGTGGGAAGTCCTTCTGCATATGTGTTGCTTTTATTGGTTAATGAATAAAGAAGCTGCTTTGACCTGTGATAGGACAGAATAGAGCTAGGAGGGGAAGACTGAACTGAATGCTGAGAGAAAGAAGGTGGAGTCAGGAGAAGCCATGTAGCCCCACCGGAGACAGACACCAGATGGAACTTTACTCGGCAAGCCACAGCCACGTGGCAATACACAGATTAATAGAAATGGGTTAACCAAAGATATAAGAGCTAGCTAGCAATACGCTTGAGTGATTGGCCAAGCAGTGATTTAAATAATATAGTTCCTGTGTGATTATTTCAGTTCTGGGCAGCCGGGAATGAGCAAGCAGCCTCCCCCAACAATCATTCACATCTCAGATGTCAGAACTATCACCGTCAAGTCCCTAAAATTCCAATGAGATGGTGAAGGATTTGGTGATAGCTGAATGAAGATTATGTACTTAGAGAGAAAGGGGATTATATGTATAACTTATCCTGTTTCCAGAAAAAAAAATCCACCTTCCTATCAAGAGAAAATGATAAGGCACTCACGTGAAGACCAACATTTAGGGATCCTCGGGGATGGGGTGTATATAGTCTTTTAAGAAATGTTTGTTTGTTTTTCTTTATTATTTTTATATGTATGAATGTTTGTCTGTCTGAGTGTCTGTCTGTATGTGTGCATGTGCACCAAATGTGCGTAGTGTCCATAGAGACCAGAAAAGAGCATCAGATTCCCTGGGAGTGGAGTAACATATGGTTGTGAACTGCCATGTAGATTCTGGGAAAGAAACCCAGATCCTCTGCAAAAGAAGCCAGTGCCCCTTAACCACTGAGCCATCTCCAGTGCCCTTTAACCACTGAGCCATCTCTCCAGGGCCCCTTAGCCACTGAGCCATCTCTCCAGTGCCCCTTAGCCACTGAGCCATCTCTCCAGTGCCCCTTAGCCACTGTGCCATCTCTCCAGTGCCCTTTAGCCACTGAGCCATCTCTCCAGTGTCCCTTAGCCACTGAGCCATCTCTCCAGGGCCCCTTAGCCACTGAGCCATCTCTCCAGGGCCCCTTAACCACGGAGCCATCTCTCCAGGGCCCTTAACCACGGAGCCATCACTCCAGGGTCCCAAGGCCCATCGTGAACTGAGCCTCTAATGCCCCCTCCTTTCTTTTTAAAGCATATCATTCTCCCTCTGTATCTTTTGTTTGTTTGTCCTATTTTTGCAGCTTTTCCATAAAGTTTGAGTTATTTCAAGATGAAATGGAAGAGTTAAATTTTTTTTTCTCTTGGTTTTTCGAGACAGGGTTTCTCTGTAGCTTTGGAGCCTGCCCTGGAACTAGCTCTTGTAGATCAGGCTGGCCTCGAACTCACAGAGATCTGCCTGCCTCTACCTCCTGAGTGCTGGGATTAAAGGCGTGCACCACCACTGCCCGGCAGCATTAAGATTTTTAGTAAGCAATGGAATCAGTCACAAATTTGTCAAGTTCATTGAAAACAACAAGGAAATTCAGCAAGAAGCCAGACGGAGAAATGCCCACTCCCAGTCCTGTCAGGAAGCTGAGGCAGGAGGAGTGAGAGGGCCAGGCTATCCTGGGCTACACAGGAGGAGTGAGTGGTCCAGGCTATCCTGCACTACACAGGCAGCTCTTGTCTCAAACAAACAAAAACACAAAGAAGAAATCCAAGTCCTTGCAGAGAAATGATGGTTTTAGTTACAAAAAAAAAAAAAAAGCGAGCAAGAGAGCCATAAAGATGGGAGAGACCGAAGGAGGCAGATCTCTGTGAGTTTGAGGCTAGCCTGGTCTTCAAAGCGAGTTCCAGGACAGCTAGGCTTCTGTGTTGAAAACCCCCCAAAAAGAAAATAATAATAACAGTAACAATAAAAAGATGGCTTAGTGGGTAAAGATACCTGTCACCAAACATGACAACCTGAGTTTGCCCCCCAGACCTATACAGTGGAAGGAGAGAACCTATTCCTACAAGGTGTTCTCTGACCTCTGCGTGTGCACCAATGGCACATGCTCCCTTGCCTCCCACTATAAATAAATAGGTAACCAAATGTTTAAAAGAAATTAAAAACCGAATACACAAAAATCCTAGTCAGAATCTGCTTAAAATGGATGACATGACTAGATCATTTATCCTCCCAAATCATACCTGACAACTACTGAAAATCAGTTTATTTTCAATTTTCGATTGGATTAAACTAAAACGTTAAGTGATGACTGGTACCTTTCTGGAGACAGTGTGATGTCATTCTGTGGTGTCACATGAAATGTGCTGGTGACCTCCACATTGGATTACCATCTGAATGCACATGAGCCTTTGCCTGCCTTGTTCTGAGGTGGCGCCTGCCCCTGTGAACTTCCGTCCCTAGCTTCTGTTCCTCTCTCTATCGTTATCTGGCCTGTCTGGCCTCAGCCAGCCAGATGTTCCCCGGCTTCGCGCTAGATGCAGGCAGCTCTGGTTGTGGAGTCCTTCAACTCCGCTCAGGAGTGAACCCCATATCTGGGAGTGTCCATGAGGGGTATGACCTAATCAGTGGAGCAATCCCCTGATGGACACAATGCATTACTGGGAGGTGGTGAAGCGTGAAGTGTGTGTGTGTGTGTGTGTGTGTGTGTGTGTGTGTGTGTGTGTGTGTGTGTGACAGAGTTAATGCCCTTGAGACTAGATCTTGTCCTGGCCCTTCCTGCACGTACTGTCTCTGTTTCCTGGCTGCCCTGTGAACTGCTCTGTTTCACCATCCCCTGTCCACCATGATGGACCGACACCTCTGAAATTGCACTTTCCTCGCTTTGTCTGGCATTCTATCGCAGCCATAGAGATGCAATAAGTCTAGGAGTTTAGTCTTAGGAAGAAAGAGGACTTTGAGTGACTTGTGTTTCCCCTTGGGCTGTGTGACCACCATGGGACCTGCACTTTCTCTGAGCCCCAGCCGTGTGAAATACCTGGCCAAGGGAGCCATTCTTCCCCGGGAACCTGGCTCAGCAGGTCTCTCTGGAATCAGGTCTCCCTGAGGTCTGGGGGCCTGCGCTGTGATTAGAGGGTGATAGGCAAGAGCTGGAGACCTGTAAAAAGCCAGTCTCAACTCTTTGATAGAAAGGCTCCAGCTTTTATAGTGAGAGCTTCCTCTTTAGCTCCTGGGAAATCTTTGATTTTCAAATTTAGAGCCCAAGACAGTGGGTGGTATGTGAAGGTGTGGGGAGGACTTTAAAAAGAGGGATATGGGTTTAAAGTCAGAGAAAACTGTCACAGCCACCATTTCCCTGTGAGTTTGTACACTCTGGGCAGTGAGCTCAGTCTCTGCAATGGCCTCTTATTGGCCGTGATGGGGAGAAAGTAAGATTTCTAGCTTTACAAAGATGGGCTGGCCTGGCTGGCACTGCCCTGAGGTGTTGAGGTTCCTAGGGAAGTTTCTGTAGGGAGCGGTGGATCACACAACACCTTGGTCTCTTCTGTCCCCCAAGTCCCCTCTTCAGGAGCCATCTGGGCCCACTGTGACCATACCATGCATGCATCTACCTCTTGTTTTCTTTTATCTACTTATCCTACCCCTGGGGCCCTGCCCTTTGCCCTTATCCACCCCATCCCCTGGAGACTTGGGACCTGCTATCGCCAGCTTCAGGTGAGCTCTCTGAGGATTGAGGGAGGTGGGGTGAGCCTGGCCATTCTCCCCCAGACTGCTCCCTAAAATCCTATCCAGTCTCCCAAGACAATAATTCCAGTGTCTTTCTCCTTCAGATGCAAGACCATGCCCGGCTCACTCGAACATGTGTCGAGCTCTCTGAAGAAGTCTGTACAAACACTAAGGCCACAAGCACCTAGGCTGAGTGAAGCAGGGGCTGCTGCTCCCCAGGGACACCGTGGGCTCCATGACTCACTATAATAAACTTGGGGCCAGAAAGGGTCACCTCCCCTATCACACCAAGCCAATGACCCCTGAGGGAAGCATCCCACACTGGCTCCGTTTACTGCACATGGTCAAGTTGCCCACAGCAGTGAGGAAGGACAGGCTCCTAGAGTAAACCCTGCTGTCTGGATGACTTGTGTCCTTTTTCCTGGACACAGACCTGCCTGAGATAGGCCAACACCATTGCCTGATGAGCTGAAAGGCTCCAGATCGACATCTGCTTCATCACAGTCTCCAGCAGATCTAGAAAAAAATTCCATGGAGCAAGGAACACAGACCCTAGCCTTCCCCGGCTGTGCCCTCGGGAGCATCCTCTTATACCCAGGGCTGGTTGTGTTTAGCTGACCACTCAGACCAGCTTTGAACTTTTTGATCCTCCTACCTTAGCCTTCCAAGTGGCTGGGATGACAGGCCTATGCTGTAACATTCCACTATCAGCTCATTTTAAGAATTCAGAGGTTAGGGCTGGAAAGATGGCTCAGCAGTCAAGAGCAGTTGCTACTTTTGTAAAGGACCAGAGTTCAGTTCCCAGCAATCCCAGTTGGCTCACAACTACCTGTAACTCTAACTTCAGGGGATCCAATGCGCTCTTCTGGTCTCCTCAGGTACTTGCGCGCGTGCGTGCGTGCGTGCGTGCGTGTGTGTGTGTGTGTGTGTGTGTGTGTGTGTGGCAGTTGCTCTTCAATTCCCTTGCGAATGTTCCAGGTTGGACCATTTGGTTTTCATTTTTGCAGTGCTGGGATGGAACCCAGGGCCTTGTTTATGTTCAGCAAGCATTCCACCACTGAGCCACACAGCCGGTCTGGTTCTAATCCCTTGTATTGAGAGACAGAACTGAAACCCAGACAAGAAGAAGACTGCAGAGTAACAAGGCTAGCTACGTCGCTGGTCTAAGGCTCTGGCTAGATCCAGTTTGACCTGTTACCTGCCCACCTTTCCCCACCCACGCCATGCTGCCTCAGGCTCAGAAGTTCAGCTGAGCCCAGACAGGCACTCCGGGCTTGGGCTGTACACAGCAGCTGGCCTGCTCTGGGGCTCAGTGCATCCCAGGCCAACCTCACCTCTCATCATCCCCTGAGGTGTGAATGCATAGAAAGGAAAGCCAGCAGCCTTCACCAAGTCGTCCCTCCTGGGAGCTACTTCCCTTTAGGGGTGGAGAAGGGCGCTTCCTGTTGTGTCGTTTTACAGTGAGTGACCAAGAGAACTGGATAGTAAGAAGTCACTACACAAACACTCCAGATTCGAAAAGATCCCCATCCCTGACTAGTCTGAGCTGAAGTGAAACCCTGCGTGGCAAGTGAGGCCGTGCAGATCTGTAGTTTCAGTGCTGGCTGGGGAAGCGGAAGGACTGAGGAGTGAAGGCCAGCCTGGGCTACACGCTGAGATCCCTTCTCGAAGCAAACATGCACACAGACAGCAAGCGTCTCCTGAAAACTCCATCTCCCACATAAGTTAAAATAAAATGAGTAAATCTAAAAATACATTTTTTAAAATTAGGAATACATGCTAAGAAGGGGAGAAAAAATGTCCCATGCAGGGATAAGATGAAAAAATGAGAAGAGTCTAGTGTGTGACCAGGGGCTAGCTGAATATCACCACCAGAAAGGAGAGGAGGCAGCCACAGACTCAGAACAGAGAAAGTAGGTCCGCAGCAGCTAAGGAGACTGGAGATTAAGGTTCCTGTGATTTCCAGTTTTGCTTGCTGAAGATAGGGTCTTTTCATGCAGCTGACGTAGCTGGCCTCAGGTTTATTATCTTCCTGCCACAGCCTCCCAAGTCTAGGATTATATACTTGCACTACTATGCCCAGGTTACAATTTTTTTTTTAAATATATTTACAGGAGCAGGCTGTGTCAATGCACTACTGTCATCCCAGAATTTAGGAGGCTAAGGTAGGAAAATTATGAATTTCAGGCTAGACTGGACTACATTGTGAGACACTGTCCCCAAATAATAATGATACAATGTTCACTGAACTGGGGGGTGTAGTTCGGTGGTACAGCACATGCTTACAATGTACAAGGGCTGGAGTTCAATGCCTAGAACCAGAAAATGCTTAGCTTTAATGATCTAGCCCCGTGGTTCTCAACCTTCCTATTGCTGCTACCTTACAGTTCCTCATGCTGTAGTGAGCCCCAACCATAAAATTATTTTGTTGCTACTTCATCACTGTAACTTTGCTACTGTTATGAATCATAATGTAAATATCTGATATGCAGAAAAGCTGATATGGAATCCCCAGAGGAATTGGGACCTACGGGTTAAGAACTACCAGTCTAGACTTTTAAAGTGTTTTTAAAATTTTTATGTACATGAGTACTTTGCCTGCAACAATGTTAGTGTGCCACATGCATGCCTGGAGCCCACAGAGGCCAGAAGAGGGCATCAGGTCCCTTGAAACAGGGGTTACAGATAGTTGTGACCACCATGTAGGTGCTAGGAGCTAAACCTGGGTCTTCTGCAAGAGCAGGCAGAGCTTTGAGCTGTGTACTGAGCCATGGTTCCAGTCCCCAGTTATCTGTATTTGTTAGGGCAGGACTTCTCCAGATCATTTAGGAAACGTGTCCTTAGGGCATGAGGACCAAAGAGGACAGTAATTTAAGTAGCTGCCGGAGGAGTCTCCTGTCCAGGGCAGGCACCAAGCAAGGCCAGTCTCTGAATGGCCGCTCATTCCTGCTCCTGCTCCTCACAGGTGGGTGCCAGGCACCAGGCGCCAGGCGCCCGCTCATTCCTGCTCCTGCTCCTCACAGGTGGGTGCCAGGTGCCAGGCGCCAGGCTGTTATCCTCAGTGCTAGGGCCGTGCCCACAGAGATGGCCCTGCTCCCACACCACAGCCCAGGCTCTACTTGGGGACAGCAGCTGGCAAGCAGGAAGGCTGGAGACTCAGACCCTGCCTGGCGTATACTCTCTGGGAAGTAGGAAGGGTAGATAAGCAGGGTCAGGAGAGGACTTGCGAAGAGCGTTGAGATACAGAGCAGAGTGTCAACAACTGGAGGATGAAGGGCTGGCGCACTGGGCGCCTGGGAGCCTGTGGGCCTGCCTCAGTGAGCCATCCCGACCTGGGGTTCCCCAGCACATGGTTCATGGGGACCAGAGGAAGGGGTTGAGCTCTCCGGAAAACTCAAACCACCCCACGAATAAACATTGTATAACCACCCCACAAACAAAAAAGTGGACGTTGTTTAGAGTGCTTGCCTGTTTTTTGGGACAACCAATGTAGGGTAGGCTGGCCTTGTACCTGTCAGCTTTCTGCCTCAACCTACTGAGTTCTGAGGTTACAGTATGCGTTCCCCCACATGACTGAAAAAGTGGAGTTTCTTTATTTATTGGTTCTTCTGGTTTGGGTGTGGGTGTTTTGTTTGCTTGTTTGTTTTTGGACACCATGGGCTTAGGTGTCCTGGAGCTCACTGCGTAGATCAAGAGACACACTCACACTCACAGCAGTCCCCCTGCTTCAGCCTCTTAAGTGTGCACTTCGCATGCCTGTGCCAAGCTATTAAGCCGAGTTTGGAGCTGTCAAACAAACCAGTGGCATGTTGTGAGTCTGGCTAAGCATACTGTCCTGGAACGTTGCATCGGGCAGGACTGATGGGGTCTGGTGCATTTGCTCTGTGTGACCTGAGGGAATCGAAGGGTCTGGAAGAGCCAGGCTCCCAGTGAGAGGCAAGCGTGAGGCAACTGTGGAGAGGCAGGTCTTGAGAACCGGTGGGTAAGTAGATAAGATAAACGGACGGGTGAAGATTGTCTGAGGCTATTCTTGACTGCATCTGCAATTATATATTGAATTATTTGAAGTAGAAGACCCATCCTAAATCTGGGTCTTTTCAGGTGGGAAGATCCATCTTTAACCTGGGCCAAACATTCCGGTGGTGGTCTACATAAGGGACATGGAAGAAGAAAGCTCTCTCATTTTGCCTGGCAAGTCTATTCCTTTACTGGTGTTACAGTCTACTTCTTCAGGATTCTGGCGTATACTGAAGACCAGTTGGAACATCCTCATGGACTGAACAGCTACTAGGCTCTTGAACTTCTTGTTGGTAGATAGCCATTGTTGGACTAGCTGGATCACAACCTGCCTCTCTCTCTCTCTTTCTCTGTACATATATATATAGATATATATGTATGTATGTATACAAATACATACATATATACATACATACAGGTAGGTAGGTAGATAGATAGATAGATAGATAGATAGATAGATAGATGATAGATTCTACCAGTTCTGTGGAGAACCCCGAGTTCTGAATACACACACACACAGAGAGATTATGGATGGACAGAGGGATGACCGATAAGTCAGAATGTAACTTCTAAAAGCAGGGCCTCCATCGCCACTGCCCAGAATGATGCAGTCCTCAGAACAGAGTTTTGAACAAACAAGGGGCTTGGGAGGGCCGAGCAGTTCCTGGAACCTCTTGCAAGCCTCTGGCTTCTACTCTCCAGGTTCACCGCCCTCTAAATACTCGGGGCCACAGCCACTTAATCCACGCATACTTTCTGACACCCAGAGGGATTTGGGCTATGTCCTCAGGCCCCTCAGTGTGGGGGACTTAAGACGTCACCAGGGGTTAGTTAAGATGCCATCAGGTATAGGAGCCTGAGGCTTTGGAATATCTGACAGCAATCGCAGAGGGTAAGGCAGGAGATGTCTAACAGCTGACTACCATCCGTCAGTCCCACGCCAACTGGGGATCTGGCCCTCGCCAACAGCTATGGTCCCCAGGGCAGGGCCTGGCAGCACTACAGGCAGCTGGCAGCTGGGATGGGCTGCTTGGCAAGTGACCTTCCTCAGGAGCCTAATGCCACCCTCTGCACACTCGTGAATCAGTGTGTCATGCTGCCTACCCCATTTAACATTTGAGAAGTTTGCGGTAGTACCTACTGTACTAGGTGGTCTCATGTGTCCCCATCAGTCTGCCCGTCTCCTCTGGAGCATAGGCCACTTTGAGGGCAGAGACTCACTGAACCCAGTTTAAGATCATTATGTTTCAGGGGCTGGGGTGGGCTCAACAGTAGCATTCTTACCTAGTGAGGGGGTAGGAGTGTGGCTCAGTGGTGGAGCATCTGCCTAGAATCCTCCAGTGAGGGGCTGGGGGTGTGGCTCAGTGGTAGAGCCCCTGCCTAGAATCCTCCAGTGAGGGGCTGGGGGTGTGGCTCAGTGGTAGAGCCCCTGCCTAGAATCCTCCAGTGAGGAGGTAGAGGTGTGGCTCAGTGGTAGAGCCCCTGCTTAGAATCCCCCAGTGAGGAGATAGGGGTGGGGCTCAGTGGTAGAGCACTTGCCTAACTTACAAGAAATCCCAGGCTGATCTAGAAAGGGGAAGGACGAAGAAAAGAGAACAAGAGGAGAAAAGTCACCCCCCAAGTCAGTACAGGGGCTGCCAACAATCCTCTGAACACTGATTTTGGTTCTAAAGGACTTGCCAATGTTACAGACATGTGAACAGAGGGCACACGTCTACTGTGAATCCCAGGAGACTACAGTGCAGCATGCCTGGGCCCTCCTGGAAGGCTCTAGAATGAGTGAAGAACACATGTTGCTCACTAAGCCAACCTCAGTGTCTTGCTGGAGTCCAAGAGTGACCAAGACCAGCCTTTCCTTCTAAAACTGCCAAGTCCTTACTGCTCAGCCCCACTCTCTGCAGCAGCCCCTCTCCTTATCCCCAACAGACCAAGATCCCAAATCCCAGGTCACTACTCACCAGCCTCCATTCCAGGCTCATTGCGTGAGCAAGGGACAAGCCTGAGCAGTCCTGGAGTCAGGAAGGGGACAGGACCCTTGCTAGACAGCAGACCTGGTGCGTGGTGACTGCAGAAGCCTGGACCCTGTGTCCCTCTCAAGATGGGGTGTGGGTAGCCTGGGAAACAGGGTGCCATGAGCTTGCCCGGCCCATCTGTGCCAGGCAGGGGGAGCCTATTGGCACAGTTTGATCCTGGGGTGCCTCAGGTTTTGTCCTGTATTTTTACATTCTAATGATTTCACATGTGGTCTTCTGATGGGCTCATTTACTGGGAAGCTAAAGATACCGTTAAACGCCTAAAAATAAACACGAACTGCTAAAAATTCAGCATTTCTCTCCCTCGCCTCCACCAGCTGGGCCTGTCTGCTTTCACTCCAACACCATCAGGAGTTACAAACAAGATGACAGAAAGCGAACTTTACAAGGCCCGACCGGCAGGTTTTCTTCAAACTCCATTCTCCCAAATACTGTGAGGCAGATATTGAAACCGCTCCCTCTCTCCTTCCTCCACCACTCCACATTTTCTTCCCTTTCTTTTTTCTCCCCCCTTTCCCTTCTTATTTTTCCTATAATCCAGTTTTTGACTTATGTTCCTTTATTTTCATATTATAGGAGGAAGAAGGAGAAGAGGAGGAGGCAACAGGAGGAGGAAGTGATGGTGAGGAGGAGGGAAGGAAGAAAGAAAGTTTCACCCAAATTTCATCCAAATGCAGCCTCCCACATTTCTCCCTGTAGCACATCCCACCCATTCCCTACCTTCAATTATTTTAAATTATTTTAAGACCCTCCCCTGATCTCTCTGAGCACCAGGTGGCTCCCCTGAAGGCCACTTAAGAGTCAACGTGCTAAGCCAATAAATTACATTCACTCGTATTTCCAGAAGTCTTTTACATAAATACCTGCCGTGGAAATACATCGGATAAATTAATACAGACTCCCTCTGCCCCACAAACCAAACAGTGAACAGTAATAGTTATCAGACCAGTTAAAAGAATAAACCTATTAAATAAATAAATTTGCTCTGCACCAATTTAATGTCACCGATGTACTTCCAGGGAACCTTTTAAAGGAGTGGATTTACTGTGCACGGATCTCCACTGGGTCCGAGTAATTATGCATAAGAAAGACATTACTTTTAAAGTGGATGAATGGGCGATAGTTTTTTGATTTACTGTTCAAAGCAGAAAAATGGTAATGGCATGAAATAAGCTTTTGCAAACCCATTTTGGGAGACAGGAAATGTTTGATTTACCTGGGGTGCCCTGCCCTCCATGTTTCTGATCAAAGGAGATAAATGGTGAGGGAAATGGGTATTGGGGGAGTCTGCAGTCTGTCCGTGCTGCCTGTGAGCCATATAAATGAAAGCACAGAGTCCATGGTGGGGTGATGGAAGGATGCTCAGTGGCCCAGCACAAAGAGGCCAATGAGGATCCGGCACAAGCCTGGTTTGGCCATAGCTCTCGATGGCTTTGGGGCCCTTGGACTTAGAATCTCTGCCTTTAACCCACCTAGTAGCACAAACGATTTTCTGAGGCTGCGGGCACTGAGTGCTGACCTCCGCCTTGGCCAGGCCTTTATCCAGTGCTCACTGTGGTGTGGACCTTGCCGAGCCTCAGTTCGCGGTAGGATGTCTCAGAAACCCGCACGATGTGCACACGACTGCATTCGCAACAGGAAGATTACCCTAAGTTCACGGCCAACCTGGACAGTTTATGGAGACCTCGTCAGGTGGTGGTAGGTAGTGCCATTCACTACCCTGTTTGCTTCTTCACCGACCAACAGGCAGGCTGTATGCTCAGCTAAGCTGTGGATGGGCCAAGACATGGGGGAGCTGAATCCAGGCTCCACCGCAAGGTGGCTACCTCCGCTCTTGTCCTCAAATATAAAGAGGAACTGGTGTGTGGTGTCTGTTAGGGCTCTCCGAGGGCATGGGCTGAGACCTGGTTGTGAGCAGTTAAGACAGGCAGGGCAAAGGAGAACAGTCCAACGGCCCAGACCAGCCACAAGCCTACAGGCAGCAACTTTCACAGATGGTGCTAGCTTTCTGTCACTGTGACAAAACGCATGAGAGAATTAGCTCAGAGAACAACAGGTTGACTGTGTTTCAGGGTGTGGAGGTGTCGCTTTGGGGGCCTCTGGCGGGGATCCTGGCAATCCTGGGGAGCTAGGAGGAGAGTAAACTGCTCTCCCGTGGCCAGGAAGGAAAGAGGAAAGGCTAGGACCCTAGACACTGCCTTCCCTATACTGCGTGCCATCATGTGGTTAAGGTCATAGCACAACAGCTAATCTACAACAACCAGTGTCTGGGAGGAGGAAAGGAATGGAGGGGGAGGGCAGGAGAGGGGATGGGGAGCCCCCCTCATTGAGGTATAGTGCAGGAACAGGAATATCGTCTTCTGGGTCTGCTTTCTCTCTTCCTCCCTCTCTTCTCTTCTCCCCTTCCTCCCTCCCTCTCTCTGTGTGTCTCTCTCTCCCCACCTGGAAGGTTTTTACCGAGGCCGGGACCTGTCTGCCCTCCACCTGTGGTTTCAACTCCAGGACTACCCTTGCCTCAGGGTGGGAAACACCAGGCCAGCCTAGCTGGGCATCCTGCTTGCTAGTGTCTAGGCAGGAGGACATGCTGGGAGCACTGGAGAACTCAGGAACTGGCAGGTTTATCCAGTCTCAATGTGCTAATATCTTTTGACCAGCTTCAGAATAAATATGGCCCAACAAATTGTCATTTTTATGGGTATTTACAGCCGAGGCACTTTGTAAACCTGAGGACTAATATTTCCCAGAGGAAATCTGGCTCTTGATTCTTGATAAATTATTGAAAACTCTCAGCAGTCCCGATCCAGGGACTCCCTCTCCTTGGCTCCAGAGTCCTGCCTCAGGCTGATGGTGGGCAGGATAAGCAGGCTGCAGAGGCTTGTGGGGACACCCTCCAGGTCTGCAACCCTTCCCGCACGCCCCTCCCCCTGAAGCAGAGCAGAGCCCCTGTTATCACTCTCATCTGGCAGCCGAGAAAGCTGAGGTTGGGCTCCAGCAAGATTTGGAAGGAGGTTCCTCAGGGTCAGTGACCAGCCCAGCTCAGAATGATCTCACAGACTAGAAAATCCAAAGTTTATCTGACATTCAGGTAAAACAGACATCATATTGGTGATTGTCATACCAGCACTCTGGAGACAGGCAGGACCATGGCAGGTTCAACACCAGCTTGGGTGACATAATGAAACCCCGTCTCAAAACCTGAAACACAACACCAAAATCATATTAGTTAATTAAAACAAAAAGTGACTGAGGACAGACGCTGGGATGAAAGCTGCTTCTCTTACATCTCCACACTTCCTGGTGGGGGCCCTTACATCATCCCCACGCTTCCTGATGGGGTCCCCTTACATCATCCCCACGCTTCCTGGTGGGGTCCCCTTACATCATCACCAAGCTTCCTGATGGGGTCCCCTTACATCATCCCCACGCTTCCTGATGGGGTCCCCTTACATCATCCCCACGCTTCCTGGTGGGGTCCCCTTACATCATCACCAAGCTTACTGGTGGGGTCCCCTTACGTCATCACCGTGCTTCCTGATGGGGTCCCCTTACATCATCATGCTTCCTGGCGGGGTTCCCATTGATCAGCTCACCTCTCAGTGACATGAAGACTACAGGAGTTCCAAACTTCAAAACTTCATCCATTCAAATCAAGTCCAACAAAACAAGCCTGTGGAAACTACCATGCTTTATTTAAGCTCCAAAGTCTCTAAGTGTGCTGTAGATAGCATGCAAGAGCCCGACTCAGCAACCCAAGTGCAGTGCAGTGGGGTCCTCAGCCATAGATTTCAGGACAATCTTTAACAGGGAGACCATTTCCATGCTGGACTTCACATACCTGGCCTCATTTCTTTGATTCTTCCAAATTAGATATGGTCACACATCTAAGTGACACAGAGCGTCTCTGAAACCCAGTTGCCACACTTGTATCGATACTACTGGGACGTCCAAGAAGCTGGGCATGGTGACATTTGCTTGTGAGCCCAGCACTCAAGAAGCTAAGACAAGAGGACCAGGAACTGGAGGCTTGCCTAGGAAACTCACAGGAGACCCTCCCTGTTCATCACCCTGCAAAGGGGAGAAGGTAGGTAAAAGAAGGAAAGTCAAATAGGAAAATAAGAACTGGAGAGATGACTCAGGGGTTAAGAACACTTATTGCTCTTACGGAAGACATGGATCAGCTCTCAGCATCCTCATGAAGCCAAATGGTTTGCAACTTCAGCTCCAGTGGATCTGACGCCCTCTTCTGGCTTTCAAGGACACTGCGCTCACATGTATATACCCCCACACATACACAAATAAAAAAAGTAAAATAAATCTTTAGAAATAACATGAATCTCTTAGAGAGAGTAGCACTGAGGAGGTTCAGTCCCCCCTTGTCCCAACATAAGGCTTTGCCTGCCAACTGGGTTGTGGGTCAATAGGAATGGTGTGGCCCTTCTCTATTCTGCACACCTAAACCTGGCCATGGGTCAAGGGTTATGGGGTCAGGGTTGGAGATTAAAAGATGGGCTGAGGGCTGAGTGGTCTAGGCCCTGGTTTTCTGGCTCAGGGTACCAGTTTTAGTCCCACTGCCCCCCCGACCCTCCATCTACTCCTCCCATGTGGACTAGGTATCCGCTCCCTTTCAGTCGTGAAGGAGGACAATAATTTAAAACAAATATCTGAGCTCTCTAAACACACTTCCCAACTGCTTGAAAATTAACTAAACAACAGAAATCATAGTTCTCCCCAGGGTGCTCGTGGTGGGGCTCCCCAGAGCAAACATGTCTCTCCAGGCCCTCTCTGCAGGTGGCAGCTGTGTGGGCTGGGTACAGAAGGGGGAGGAACAAACCTAAAGCCCCCAAGGAACCCAAGATAGGGAGCACCCTGGAGTCCTCCCCTGCTGGGGTAAGAGGCAGGCTTGACAGGGTCTTGTAATAGATAAAGTCACCAACAGGCCATACCCACAGATCCTGGACCCAGTGGGGATGAGGAATGGGGTGACGTCAAGATCAGGACAAAACTCACTTGGAGGGAGCCAGGCATGTGACACCTGTGTGTCATCACCGTCATCAGGAGCCTGAGGCAGGAGGATCAAATTTGAAGGCCAGCCTGAACAACTTACTGAGACCATGTCTTAAATTTTTTAAAAAGCAGAAAGAGGAATGGGGGTGGGGTTCAGCACAGGATTTGCCTGGTAGGAGGGTCAATCTCAGCTGCGAACTTGATGAAATCTAGACTCACCTGGGCGATGGCCCCTGAGCATGCCTGTGGGGAATGATCTTGATTAGACTCATGGTTGCAGGAATACCTTCCCCACTATGGGTGGCACCATTCCCTTGGCTGGGGTCCTGAGCTACAGGAAAAGGAGAAAGTGACCTGCCATTGCTGTCTTCTTCTTGGCTGTGCATGCAATGTGACCAGGGGCTTGAAGGTCTGGCCACCATGAGTTCCTCAACATGACAGACTGTCACCAGGTGAACGTCACTTCTGACACAGTGTTTTACGACAGCAACAGAAAGGCAGCTAAGAAGCCTACCATGTGTGAGATCCTGGGTTCAATCTCCAGCAAAGATTAAAATAAGAGTTCCAGGCCAGGCTGTGCTATACAGCAAGACCCCGAATCAGACAGTTCCCAAGAGAGGCTCTCTATCCCTAGACATTGGAAAGACGGTGCCACACCTGGACCCTGTGCCTGGGAGAACCCAGGAGCTACACCTGGCAGAGCCTCACACACCCTTCCTTCCTCTCAGCAGTCAGTCTGGGGCTCCTGTTTCAGCTCACGGACGGCTTCTCGTTCTTTCGTTGTGTCCACAAGGCCAGGTAGCGCCAATGTTTCCCGGGTCTTGTCCATCAGAATCTAGATTTCCCCAGCTGTCCGGACAGCCCCTGGGCTTCAGCTGTATTTGATAGAGTCCACTGGACAGGGAGACTTTTCCTCCCTTGTCTTTTACATTGTTCTTCTGTCGATACAACCAAACTGAGCGCTGGCTCTCCCGTCAGCCCTTGTGGCCCTGTAGAGCCACACTGGCTACCGTGCCAAGCATCCAGCATGGAAGTTTTCATACCCTCTGCTGCCATGCTTGGCCTTGTCCCTGTCATGCACTTGAGTTTGGATCCTGGATGTTGCCTTTCATATTTGATCATGTGTCTACATCAGAGAGGGAACACTAAGCCATGAGTGCCATCAAGGAGAGAGCGGTCATGGACAGAGAGTATGGGAGACCCCGTGCTCACTCCAAGGCACAGAATCCTACCTCCTTGCTCTTCAGCAGCCCCTACTCGTGCCCCTGTGTGTGTCCTGCCTGTAGGAGGCCCTGACGCTTCTGTAATGTGCCAAGTCCCTGAGGAACTGGCTCTGCTCCTGAGACAGCAGTGATCCGTGACTCCGAGGTCTGGTTTGGCTCAGAAAGTGGCCTAAACACCAAGATCACGCCCCTCTTCTCCAGGCCTCAAGTGATGGGTGAGTGGTCTGCACCCTGCTAAGACTGGCTGACCATTTCATTCATCATCCCGTGACCTCACAAGACAGTCCTGCGTGTGAAGAGTCACCGGGCATAAACCTGGAGGTTCCAGGGCAAACTCCAAAGTAGGGAAATGAACCCTTGTCTTTGTAATGTTGCTACAACTGAATACCTAATGCTGGTTCATTCATAAAGAATGGAAGTTTATTTAGCTGCTTTTGAACTCAAAATTCCCCCATTTTGATTCCCGTACTGGGTATTGTTCTGGTGGAAGCTTCACCCTGGTCCTTGGTAACCATATCCCCAAAGAGTCTGGAATGTTTGGGAGAAAGCTCCATCCCAAGCCCCCTCTACCATCTCTCTCCAAACCCTGCTGTATCTCAGAAAGCTCACCAAATGATAACCTCACCCCCAGAGATGCTCAAGACCACTCCCACAGAATGTTTAAACTGACCCCCAGAAAACAGACAGGCCGTTTTCCAGTCTTCCTTTCCTGTTTCCTCTCTGCGGGGCTGGAAAATCATCGGGAGCATTTTTATCCATTAAACGTGGGCTTTTTCTAATTTGGTTTGATTTGTTCTGACTCGGATTGGTTGCATCAGTGGAGAGGTTTGTGGGGTGCAGAAACTTTGCAGGTACTGGGATTGCAAGTGTGCCTCACTCTTCCTGTACTAAACATGGATTTCTGTTTTGTTTTGGTTTGGTCTGGTCTGTATATCCCAGGTTGGCCTGGACTCTCCACGCTCCTGCCAACACAGCTGCAGCTGTCTTGAAAGCCCGCAGCTAGTCAGAGCTAGTCACATTGCTTTGTTGTGGGCCCCCAGAACCTGGTGTGCATGCAGACAGTGTAGCCCCGGGGCAGGATTCTATCTACCTGGCCAGGGGGGTGTTCCTACCTGAGGGCCTGGGCCCCTCCTAATCTCACTCTGGTGACCTAGGGTCCTCTCTTCTAGCATTCCAGGCCTGCCCTTGGCGCCTCCACAGGCCTCTGAATTGCACAACTCTAGGTAAGTAGGGACAAGGGTACAATCTTCCTCCCCAAGGGACATTTATTTGGCAGTGCCTGGAGACACTTGGTTTTCAGAGCAGAAGGACAGGTGTTTCTAGTATATGGTTGGATCAGACCAAAGTCTCTAACAGAGTCTGCCACATGCAGGGTGGCGCCATGACGAATGGACAGGGTCAGAGGTCAGCAGCCCCAGGTCACAACAGCTGAAGGGCCGTGTTGAATGAGGTAGAGAAAGAACCTGGACACACAGCTAGGACTAGCCTCACACAAAAGGGGACAGTGGAAAACACAGTGGTGGAAGGGAGGGGATGGGCCAAGTCATAGCCCACGCCACCCTTCTACAGTAGAGGTCTGGCTATGGGAGCTGGGAGTTGGAGAGCAGTACCGAGGCTAGGGACCCTGAGTCTGGTGGGCAGGGCTCATTCAGCAGGCATGTGAGGAACTCCAGCTGTGCAGACAGCTGGCTGGGTTCTGGGAATGTCAGCGACAGGGACCTGTACAGGACTGACCACTGGGGATGACTGCCGTGGGTCACTGGAAGCCTTCAGTGTAGTGCTTGAGTGCCCAGAGCACACTCCTATGGGGTCCGTACTCAGGCCACATCAGACTCATGGGACCCTGATGTCCCCTGTGCACACATGGGGACTCCCCTTTCCATCCTAGCCTTGGACATTGCCAAGATCTTCTTCCCCCAAGGTCTCTGACATCTGAGATACACACACACACACACACACACACACACACAAAACAAACAAAAAAACCAACAGCCTTGGAGATGACCAGTGTGCCCGGTTGTGAGGTGCACACCAGGCAGACGACATTTTCTTCATGAGGGAAGTTGTGGATACTATCAAAAGACCCTCAAGATGGGGCCTGTTGACCTTCCCTTATAGGAGGAGGGAGTGGAGAGGGTTCTTAGCCCCTCCCTCCCCTGGGATTCCAGCCCTGCTCTCCTGTGTCACCCACTCATCTGTAGTTCTGTCCCAGATGCCTGTGGTCTCTTGGTCTCGCAGGGTGCAAGAGCACCCAGTGGGTGGAGAGCTAACTGAGAGTGAGATAGACCCTCTGTCTGTTTAGCTATGAGCAAGTCTTCATCTATATTGGGGGAAGTCTTTTTGGTAGTATGGTTGTTTAGGGGTCACCCGTGCTCCTCTAAGTAACTCCACAACATGTTCCTATAAATAAACCCAATAAACTCCTTAGTTCCCAAGCTAGAATTGGGTAGAATCACACTTAGTCTGTTGCTGGGGTCCTCTTTAGAGGTGCAGCTTGTTCGTGTCTCCTCAGGTACAGCTCCCCAACACTGTGACACAGAGCGGGAAGGAGCGATCCCCGGTCTGCACAAGATCTCCTGAGAACATCTGCTTCAACGAGAAGGGATTCACGCCGCAGAGGCTTTGGTGGCCGGCTCTGTGTTTCTGAACATCATGGTGGGAGCAGGAAAGAATGAAGATCTACCCACGTCGCAGGGCGGTGGTGGCGCATGCCTTTAATCCCAGCACTTGGGAGGCAGAGGCAGGAGGATCTCTGTGAGTTTGAGGCCAGCCTGGTCTACAAAATAGTTCCAAGACAGGCTCCAAAGTTACAGAGAAGCCCTATCTCAAAAAAAAAAAAAAAAAGATCTACCCACGAGTGGCCAAGAAGACAAGAGTGAGCTTGCTCTCATGACAAGCCCCTTCCCCAAGCCCAGTCAGCTACTATGAGTCCACCAAAGGATGAACCTAAAGAGGGTAGTCAGGTCCTCTGGAGCCACGTACCCCCAGAGGGCCGCATCTCTGAATCCCTCTGCCTGAAGCTCATGAGTTCTGAAGAACACGGGCAGTGGGCATTACGTGTGTGCACCTGTGTGAGTATACACCACATGCATGCAGTGCTCTTGGGAGCCAGAAAAGGGTCAGGCCCCCTGCAACTGGAGTTGTGTACTGTTGTGCGGATGCTGGGAGTCCTCTGCTAGAACAGCAAGTGCTTTTAACTGCTGAGCCATCTCTCTAGCCCCCTGGTTGCTTAACATGCTCTTCATAGCCATGCCCCAGGGCTGCCGTGACTTTATTCTGCACTATCAGAAGTCCCCCGCCCCCAGTTCTTTGTCCCCCCCGAGGGGAGAACCTCCATGCAGAGAGCCCTTCCATGGCCTGACTTGAGACGTGAGACACTAGCCCTTACTCTCAGAGGGGAGGAGGTCCCCTCTCCGGAGCCTTCTTCTCTCCGGTTACCTCTTACAGACCCTTCTTGCTTAGAACTGGCCATTGAGTTCCTCTACAGGCGTTACCAGCTGTGGCCAGCAGAGGGCGCCTAGCCCTAAGGCTCCTTTAGAAGTTGGCTGGCCAGGTGCAAGCCAGAGAGAGCCTTCGGTCCAGGCAGCCTGCTCCAAGCATCAGAAAAAACAAGCGGCTCTTCCTGGTCCTCACGCCTGTGGGTGACCTTCCCGCTGACCTTGCACTGGCAGAATTGAGCTGTGTGTTCCGATTGTCACTCTTTCCCGTTACTTTGGTTACGTGTTAAACCTCCCTATCCAGGTCCTCACCGTGGGCCCTATTTCGTAAAAATTAAAATTAGGTAATGAACTGAACATGACAGCATACACTCATAATCCCAGCACTTAGGAGGCCGAGGCAGGAGGAACACACACACACACACACACACACACACACACACACACACAACCTTGTTGCTTCAAAAAAGTTTCCCCCTCATTTTAGACCCACAGAGCCCTTGCTATTTCCCTAGGCCTGGGATTCAAGAAAGAGAGAGGAACATGAGCTGAGTATGGAAACACGGAACTGGCGGGGCCCTCAGGAGTGGGGAGCTCCTGTGCACTGAGGATGAACCGGTCAAATGACCCTTTCACAGGAATGGCCTAAGACCATCAGAAAACACAGATACGATTCATAACAGTAGCAAAATTACAGTTATGAATAGCAATAAAAATAATCTTACTGTTTGGGGTCAGCACCACATTAGGAACTGTATTAAAAGGTCGCAGCATCAGGAAAGTTGCTAGAATGCCACTGAGCTAGAATGTCAAATCTTACTTCACAGCCCTTTCGTCGTAACTGGGATAAGCCTTAATAAGAGGGACCAGAATCTGCCTGGCAACAAGAAGGGAGTGCAGGTTAGGGAAGATCTGAATGGACAAAATCCCAGAAGCAGGAGATGGCCTGAGTTCTTGACCTGGGCTGTCTCAAACACAGGAAGGGGGCATGCCACCCAACACTGGCCCTGTTGCTTGGAGGGTTGAGTCTGCTGCCTGCTCAATCTTTACAATAAGAAAACTCGTCTTGCTTCCTTGCTCGGCAGTGAGTAAAAACACAAATCCTTAAAGTGTTGGAAAACAGCCTTCACTTGGAATCCGGGCTCTTCCTCCATCTGTGGCAGTTTGCACAGGTTTTTTTAAGAGTGTCAGAACGCCTCGCCTCGGCACCAGCATGCTGCAGACACCATCCACTGGGGAGAAGCCTCCCCCAGGGCTCTGAGGGATCCTATTTCAGACACCATAACCCAGCTGCGCTCCAGCCCAACACTGCAGAATGCCAGGATGCTCCCCCAGCTCTGCCTGAGGGAGCCTCAGATTTGTGGGGGCTACAGATCAGCAAAACAACCCACACCAAGCCAGTTTAGGCAGATCAGTTTATGATTTTGTTAAAGAAAGCTATTTGGGAAGTAAAACAGATGACCCCAGGGCATAGTGAGTGTTACAGGCCTATAAACTCAACTCTTGTGAGGCTGAAGCAGGAAGGTCACAAATTCAAGGTCATTCTGGACTACAGTGTGGGTTCAACGTCAGCCAGGGCAATTTAGTGAGAGCCTGTCTCAAAAAGTTAAAAAAAAGGGTTGGGGGTTGCCAGGAGGTGGTGGTGCACGCCTTTAATCCCAGCACTTGGGAGGCTGAGAAAGGAGAATCTCTGTGAGTTCAAGGCCAGCCTAGTCTTCAGAGCAAGCTCCAGGACAGGCTCCAAAGCTACACAGAGAAACCCTGTCTCAAAATAAAATAAAATAAAACGACTGGGGCTAGTGGTAGGGCACGTGCCTAGCATGTAGAAAGCCCCTGTCCTGAAGAGGAAAAAAAAAAAAACTTTGTAAAGGCACACTATTCAATTTTTATTTTTATTGTATTTATTTATTGGTTTTTCGAGACAGGGTTTCTCTGTAGCTTTGGAGCCTGTCCTGGAACTAGCTCTTGTAGACCAGGCTGGCCTCAAACTCACAGAGATCCGCCTGCCTCTGCCTCCCGAGTGCTGAGATTAAAGGCATGCACCACCACCACCCGGCTTCAATTTAAAAAAAAAAAATCTTTTATTTTCTAAATTATGTCTATGCATTGGGCCTATGTGTGAGTATGTGTACTTGCCTGAGGAGGCCAGACATGTAGGATCCCTTTGGAGCTAGAGGTACATGAGGCTGTGCGCTTACAGACACTAGTGCTGAGAGCTGAACTCGGGCCCTCTGTGAGAGCAAGGCACTCTCCTAGCTTCTCCGCCATCTCGCCAGCCCTACCTCATCTCATCTTCATTGTTCTCATGTGGAGGTTAAAAATAACCCTGGAGAACCTGCACTGTGCCCCCTGGGGACCTGAGTTCAGCACCCTGGGGGCGCACGACAGGACCTTCTAGAACATTCTGAGTTAGCCTGTCCCCATCTTCTACCCCCTCAAGAGCACAGGGACTGACGACTGCAACCTTGGGAAATTTGTGCCACTCCAGAGCTTTTCAAGTGACAACGAATCAAGCAAGGAAAAAATAGCAATATTTTATAAGTTTTAAAATGCTATTTTAACACAAATCCCAGAACAACTATAGCATAAATCAACAGACACCCAAAAGTATGTTTGTACAAGAAATGTAATAAGCTGGTATGAAAAACAGTGTCAACTGGTGCAGATGGCAGAAAAAGCCAATATTCAAATGTATGCTGTTTTACTAACACATTAAAGATCAACATTTTGCTACCTGCTGCTCATGATAGCAAGATTAAAAAAACACACAACACACACATATACTCCCGCGTGATGTTATAACCCAGCGAATGAAGATTCTTAAAGAAATTGTCACGTTCTTTCTATACTTCATCTGTTGGCTTTAAGGCTTTTTCCATTGAGAGAGACATTTGCATCTGAAAATGTAGGCCCTCTCCTATGTGCCTGATGTTTGAGAACATTAAGAAGAAGGTGGAAAGATATTGGAGTTGTGGTCCTTAACAGTCTCCTTCTAGACTGAGATTGGGAGTAGAATCTCCCCAGGCACACTCATAAGGCCACCCTCTCTGTAAATGTCACATGGCTGACTTCAGGGTACTAACTCAAGCACTGTAGTCCTTAGGACCCCAGAGAGCCCTGTGAGGTAGCAAGCCAGGAAGCCTTCAATCCATACAATATCCAGCACACAGTGGCCAAGGCCTGCAGGTGTATAGGAAACACATGAGGTACTACGGACCATGCAACAACTGTCAAGGACGTCACCCCAGAATTGCCAATACCTTCTTTGGTTGGTTAATAAGCCTGGGAATTGTACATCCTTTGGGCATTCAGTTCCTCCTTCACAGTGCTGGAAGCATCACAATGCCTGACCTGAAACTACAGTACAGAGCCATGGTGACAAAGACTAGAAAACATGCCGTCATAGTTAGGGTCTCTATTGCTGTGAAGAGACACCATGACCATGGGGTGGCCCCCTTATAGTTCAGAGGTTCAGTCCATTATCATGGTGGGATACGTGGTGGCATGAAGGCAGACATGGTGCTGGAGAAAGAGTTGTGAGGCCTACTCCTTGACGTACAAGCAACAGGAAGTGGTCTGAGACACTGTGTGGTATCTTGAGCATGTTTGAGACCTCAAAGCCCACCTCCACAGTGACACACTTCCTCCAGCAAGGCCACACCTCCTAATAGTGCCACTCCCTTTGGGGGCCATTTTCTTTCAAACCACCACTTATATCCATAGACCAATGGAATAGAATAAAGTACCTAGAAATGAAACCACATGGCTATGGCCACTGGGTTTTTGACAAAAGGACTGAAAATCCACTGGGAGAAGACAGTCCCGTCTGCAGGGCGCCGGGGAAACTGGGTAGTTACAAGGAGCAAAATGAAACCGGATCTCTCTCTCTCTCCTTCTCTCCCTCTCTCCCTCTCTCTACACAAAGACCTCAATGTGAGACCCAAAACCTTCAAACTGCTGGAGCAAAATACAGAGGAAGCATCCAAATCAGGCGTAGGCAGGAAAAGGGCTCCTGGAAAGAGCTCCAGAGGTCAGAAAATAATAGCAAGAGCTGACAAATGGGATCCCATGAAATTTAAAAGGTTCTGTCCTACAAAGCAAACAACAGCAGAGCAAAGGGACAGCCTATAGAATGGGCAAAAAATCTTCGCTAGCTATAAATATGAAAGGAGGTTATTATCTGGGATCTATGAAGAACTTAAAATACTAAATACTTAGGGCTGATATCCAAAGTGTGGAAGAACTCAGAAGACTAGGTATCAAGAAAACAAATTACAAGCTCCGTCATCAAAGGCCTTTCCCATTGGGAGACTACGATGGCAGCTTGATGGGACTTAGAGTCTCAAGAGGGGGCTCTCTCTGGGCTTGGCTGTGGAGGATTACCGGGATCCAGTTGAGGTGGCAATACCTGCCTAAAATGAGAGAGGTACCATTCCACGGCTGGAGTCCTGGACCGCACAGAAGGGAATGGAGGTTTTAGCAAAGCGGTCTGGTTCTCTGTTTCCTCACAGTAGACACTGTAACCAGACCCCTCCTGCTGCTCCACCATCTACCCTTGTCAGAACGCACTCTTCCCCAAAACAGAGAGCTAGGATACAGCCTTCTCCCTGAAGATGCTTTCGGTTGGTATTTTGTTGCAGCAATTGTGGGGACCCACAGATGTGAGCCTATTCCACCTTGACTGGATGTCAGAGAGTTGAAGATTGTTTTTGTTCTCTCAATGTTGTTGACAACAGGTGTGCCTACAAATGAGAGATTCTGACCTAGGGTGTGGTTAATTAGTATTTTGGGTACAGAGGTGAATCCACTTCACCTGGGCCAAAGATCAGAGAATTCAAGTCTATTCTTTGTATCATGTTAATGAAGTCTGTTGCATTCCCCCCCTCCCCTTTTGGAGTGAGGTATATAAGCCTGTGGAAAATAAATGAGGAAGGATTCAGTATTCCAAAAAAAAAAAATACTAAATATTTAAACGCAAATAAAACAATAAATAAATGGGAAAATGAATTTAACAGACAGTTCTTTTTTTTTTTCTTTTCTTTTCTTTCTTTCTTTCTTTCTTTTTTTTTTTTTTTTCAAGACAGGCTTTCTCTGTGTAGCCCTGGCTGTCCTGGAACTCAGTCTGTAGATCAGGGTGGCCTCAAACTCACAGAGATCTGCCTGCCTCTGCCTCCCATGTGCTGACATTAAAGGTGTGCGCCGCCATGCCCTGCTTTATCAGACAGCCGTTAAAGAGTCTTCAGCACCCTTAGCTGCTAGGGAAACACATGTTTAAACTGTTTTGAGAGTTCAGTTCACGTTAGTCTGAGCGGAGATCTTCTAGAAAGCAAATGCTAGGCTGGAGAGATGGTTCAGTGGCTGAGAGCAATTGCTGTTCTTCTAAGGGCTCACCGTCCCCTGCAATTCCAGCCCCAGGGGATCCAAAACCCTCTTCTGGCCTCCATGGTCACCCCCACATGTGTGCGTGAGCACACACAAACACACAAATCTTTTAAAAAAGAGAACAAATGTCAACGAAGGCTGGTGAGGCTATGGGGAAAGAATACTCATTCACTGCTGGGGGGGTGGAGGGGAGGTAAACTGGTTCAGCCACTGTGGAAATCAGTATGGAAGCTTCTCCGAAAGCTAAAACTAGAACAGCAAAAGGAGTCCAAGTCAATATACACAACCAATCGCTGCTCTATTCACAATAGCCAGGAAATGGAACCACCCTAGGTTCCATCAACTGATGAATGCATAAAGAAAACGTGTTGCATACACAAAATGGGATTTTACTCAGCCATAAAGAGATTGAGAAGACAACTCAGTGGTTAAGAGCACTGGCTGCTCTTCCAGGGGCCCCAGGTTTGATTTTTCAATATCCACAGGGCAGCTCACAGATGCCAGTGTGGGGGCTGGGTGGGAGCTGACTTCTGGCCTCTGTGGACATTGGGTGCATGTGGTGCATATATACACATGAAGGCAAAACACTCATATACATAAAGGAAAAACGAATAAAAGATATTGAAATGTCATTTGCAGAAGGCTAGATGGACAGAGGGGTCACCATGTTAAGAGAAATAAGTCAGACAGACCCTGGAAGACAGATGTTGGGGGTTTTCTCTCATTTGCAGGATCTAAACATAAATGTTGAAGGTGACCTTGTGGGGGAGAGTAAAGCAGCAGGAGGGTGAGAAGGAAATGACATATCTGAACCCCAGAATCTGTTTGCTAAAAGACTTTTGCAGCTATCATGAAGGAAGTAATCTCAGGATGAGTCAGGTAGGTTCAAAATCCAGAGACAAACATGTGGTTCCGAAGCAGAAATCTGTGTGTCAGGGCATGGTGTACATTCCTGTGATCTCCGAACTCAAGAGGCTGAGGCAAGAGGATTGTATACATAATAAATAAATCTTTAAAAAATAATGATAAAATAAAAGACGCTGGTAATATGATGCTGTGCCCAGAGATTCAGGCACACAAGCCAAGGCCTAGATCTGCCAGCAGGTAGGAGGGGCAGGAAGGCTGCTTCCTCGCTGCTGCTGTCTCCCTCAGCTCTGAACTTCAGTCTCCACAGCTATGAGCACATCCTACTGTCCCAGGCCCCCACACCTCAACAGACTCAACAGGGGCTTTACCCTTCCGGCTTCGGCTTTCAGAGCCTGCCCTCCCTCCCCAGCTCAGACTCTCCTAGGACTCCAGGCCTTTGAGGTTCCCTAAGACCTCTGCTCCTGGAAGCACAGATGCTCCCTAAGCTCTAGCCGTGCTGACCTGGTCACAGCGTCCCCCAGGGCCCTGGGCTCCACCTGTCAGGCTTGCCCCATCCTCTCCCACCTCCCTTCCTACAGCACCACAGGCTGCCTGTCCTTCAGGGCCTGCCCTCAGCTATCTGTCTCTGGCAGTTAGCAACTGCTGCCTCTGACTTCACAGACAGGCAAGGGGAAGTCACACAGTGTCAGGCTTTACGGGTGATGCCAGGCTGTGGTCTGCTTAAACGTGCATCTCCTATGCCCTACAAGTTCCATTCTACCTACTCACTCTGCAAAATTCTTTCTTTTAAAGATTTATTTATTATACAGTCAGTGTTCTGCCTGCGTGTATGCCTGCAGGCCAAAAGAGGGCACCAGATCTCATCACAGATGTGGTTCCTGAGACTTGAACTCAGGACCTTTGGAAGAGCAGGCAGTGCTCTTAACCTCTGAGCCATTGCCAGAAAGGTTAAAGCTGAATATGGTGGTACCTAACTATAGTCCCAGCAACTCTGAGGCTGAGGGAGGAGGATCAAGAGTTCAAGGTCACGTAGCAGTAGATTCAAGGCCAGCCTGGGCTGCCTAAGATCCTATCTCAAAATAAATAAATAAATATAAATAAAAAGCAGGTACTGGGAATTAGCTCAGCTGGTAGAATAAGCTTAGTCAGCTGAGACCCACGGTTCAGGAGTTCAAGGCCAGCCAGAACTGGGTAGTGGAGTGCTTGCCTAGAAGTTCACAGCCCTAGCATTACAAAGAAAAGTAACTGAGACAGGCAGATCTTTGTGAGTTCGAGGCCAGCCTGGTCTACAAGAGCTAGTTCCAGGACAGGCTCCAAAGCTACAGAGAACCCTGTCTCGAAAAATAAAACAAACAAACAAAAAAATGTATCTTTAAAAGTTTTCTGGCCGGGCGTAGTGGCACACGCCTTTAATCCCAGCACTCGGGAGGCAGAGGCAGGGGAAACTCTGCCTCTCCATTGTTGCATTTCTTTCCTGAAAGAATACATGTATGTGTCATGTATGTGCCATGAGGCAGGTAGGATCACCAAAGCCTGGAAGAAGAAGGGAGAGTCAGAGTTGTGCTAGTTAACCGAGATCAGTCCTGCAGACCTGACATTTCCTCCTATAAGACGGGAGCTGGGAGGGTCCTGAGGTCCTCACCTTGGTACCAGCCACTCCTCTCAGACATTTGTCTGCCGTTTTACTCTAATTGCACAGGGCCTTGGAGCCTCAGGGAGGGCTTAGAGCATCTGGGCTAGGGAGGACTAGGGCAAGGGGCTCCATCTAAGCAGGCGTGATGGATGCAGACCTTTCAGTGTGACTGCTTTAGGGTACCCACACTCCTGCCCATAACCCCTCACCCACACTGTGTAAGGAAAGCTAATAAACTCAGCAGTTCCCCGGGGAGAACTTGGATGGAATCGTACTTTCGGTTTGTCATTGGGACCTTAGAAGGAGGGGGCAGGCACTTCTTTGTGTATCCCTTCCACCCCCCAGGAAAAAAATTCTTGTGACACAAGCAGCAAGGCTTACTTTAGTCACCACTGTCCCCCCACACACACACACAAGTGAGTCAGGCTCCCAGGTCTCACCTCCCAGATGAGCACAGCTTTTAGCACCAGGGCTGATATTTTCACAAACACCCCAGCATCAAGGTTCAAATGAGAAGATTGCAGTGTTTTCTGAAGCTCCCCACCTGTGCCTGTGCTAGCCACCTGGAGTGAATGACGACTCAAAGTCAGGCCAAAGTCCAGCAGAGTGCTGCGGCTTTATTTCATAGAGCCAATCGCTTGTGTGGAATATTTAGATGATAGACAGACCAACAGAGAAATCAACCCTCAGATGGTGGATAATAGATGCAGAACATCGGCTAAGAAATAGGTAATAGAAACGGATATCAGTGGAAGATGCATAGATAGAGACATGCTAAATGAATTGGTAGATGGTAGATAGATTGATGAGGTATCAGAAGTAGAGAGGTAGATGATCGACAGATCCACAAATATGACCTGTGGTGTGTTTCCAGCTGCTGACCACACAGACTTCAGCACATGTGATTCAGCCACTGTTTTTTGTTTTTGCTTTTGTTTTGTTTTGTTTTTTTGGTTTTTTGAGACAGGGTTTCTCTGTGGCTTTGGAGACCAGCTCTTGTAGACCAGGCTGGCCTTGAACTCACAGAGATCTGCCTGCCTCTGCCTTCCCAGTGCTGGGATTAAAGGCGTGTGCCACCACTGCCCAGTCAGCCACTGTTTTAAACCCACGGGTCTGCAAGTGGACACTGAACTTGTCAGGGCAGTAACATGTGACTTCTCCCACCCTGTGAGGAAGCAGCCTAGAACAACAAAAGCCAGAAAAAGGAGGATTTGACTGAAATTCCCTGGTAAGAGACTGAACCAACCACTTGGCTCGCAGCTGCTTCCTTCATTCTAAGGTAAACAGCCCAGATCTTAAACACAGCTTCTGGGAAGAAATGGATTCTGGTTGTCCACTAGAGTCCCAAGCCTGGGTGAGACCTTAATACTTCTACTTGCAAATATCGTCCTGCTGCACCACTCATCTGTCATTTATGCATCCATCCATTCATCAACGTATTGATCAATCCACCCATTCATCCCTCCATCCATTAATCCATCAGCCTCTCCATCCACTTACCCATTCATAAATATATCTGTCAACAATCCACACATTAACATATCTATTCATCCATTCTTCTCTCAATCCACACATTCATCAAAAGCATCTGTCATCCAATCACACATACATACATACATCAGTGCATGCATGTATCCATCTAAGTATGTATAGATCTCTCCATTCCTCCAGCCATCCAGTTCTTCATACATCTATCCACTCACCTACCCACACATCCATCCATCACTTACTCATCCATCTACCATTCATCTATCTCTTCATACATTCAATTACACATCTCTCCATTCAGTCCCCAGCTATGGGGTCACAAAAACATAAATCCCACTGCTTTCTCACCCAGAAGTGTCTGCCATAAGGATCCACTTGGCCCCACCTCTATGCCACCCAACACTTGGGCTCCTTTGACAGGACATGGGACCACTATTCTGAACACAAAATAGTCATGACACAAAGTCTGAGGTCAGAGCTCCAGACAGAACTTGCCTCAGGCTCCTCTTCAATAAGGGGAAAGGATTTTTGACACCACCCAATGACTTGGGTGTCCCCAAATTCCTGCTCTCAAGTCTTTCCTGGTTCTGTTTGGTTGGTTGCTTTTGCTTATTTGGGCAAAGGTGGAACCAGTTCTTGACATGTAGCTCAAGCTGGCCTGGAGCTCCTTATTTGGTTGTATTACTTTATATGTATAAGTGTTTGCCTATATGTATATCTGAATACCAGACACATGCGTGGTGCCTAAGGAGGTCAGAAAAGGGAACCGGATTCACTGGAAGTTGAGTTACAGATGGTTGTGAGTTACCAGGTGAGTACTGAGAACTGAACCCAGGTCCTCTGCAAATGCAGTCAATGCTTTGAACTGCTCAGCCATCTCTCCAACCCCTGGCCCAGAACCGTTGATTCCCCTACCTCAGTATCCCAAGTACTGGGGCCACAGGTGTTCACACATTACACTGACTGAGCTCTTCGTGAAACACTGTAGGCCCTTCTCTGCCCAGCAGAAGTTCCCCAGTTTCCCAGGCTAGAGACTTAAATTTCTTCCCTTTGTGCTCAAACTGAGGCCGGGCTGCACCTAACTGGTACACATTTATTGTACAAAAGTGTTTTGAAAGAATTTGAAACAGTTTCCAACAACTAAAACTGGTATTAAAACAAAAGAGTCTCTGCTTCTGTGGGAAATTTAGATTGATGCTGAGCCTGTTGAGGTCTAGAGAGACGCCCATGCTTTGAGTGCCACCACTGTCCCACTCCCTGCCACACAGAGGGACAGTGGTAGGTCACCTGCAGATTCTGTGTCTCAGCTGCTGGGTGTGTTGGGGCACCTGAAAAAGTGAGAGTAGGAAAAAGGATGATTTTCTTGAACCTGCAGAATACAGGGCATGGGGGTACTCCAACCCCACATCCATGGACATGTCCCAGGGAGCCTGGAAGACCCTCAGTGCCGATGCAGGGGAAACCCCCAGAGTCATGCAGCGGAGGAAGGAACAAATAGTATAGAGTGGCTTCATTGATCCATTGCACCAGGCACTGGAGGGGACCCCCAAATTTATGACTTTGTGTAGAAAACATGCAGTGCCTTGCATGGTCACAAGGGGGCCCAAAGCTCAGAACACAGACTTCTCTTGGCACATGGATGGCATCTAGATTCACATTGCATGGAAGGAAAGGACGGGAAATAATATGTGTACCTCAGGGTTAAGGGAGTTGGGTCAGCGTCATAGAAGTCACTTGCTCGTAGGAACCTGTGACCACTAGAGATGGGGGCTCGCACACACTTGCCATGCATAGCCAGCTCCTCTGTAGCCTGAACTATGTTCCAGACTCATACGCTGAAGTCCAGGACCTCAAACCGTGGCAGACTGCGACAGGCTTTTCAAGGAAATGACTTGAGGGGCTGGGGAAATGGCTCAGTCAGTAAATACTAAGGCCCTGAGTTCAATCCCACCAGCCCTATAAAATGCTAGTACATGTCGGTACCTGTCTGTAATCCCAACACTGGGGAGGCAGAGACAGAGAAAACCCTTTGACTCACTGGCCAGCCAGCCTAGCCTACATGGTGAGTAAAGAGTACTTGTTCTTTCAGAGAACCCAAGTTTGGTTCCCAGGACCCACCTTGGGCTGTTCACAAACACATATAACTCCAGTTCCGGAAATCTGATGCCCTTTTCTGGCACCCGTACACACACATACATGAAAAAAGAAAAAGGAAATAAAATAGGTGGATGGCAACTGAGGAATGACAACTAAGGTTGACCTCTGACTTCTACACATGTGCACCCACATAGCAAGTCCCTGTCTCAAAATGAAACAAATCAAAACAAACTGGAAAAAGCTGTCTTTCTGGGCTAGCACCATCCCAAACACAACTTAGCACCTACAGTGTAGGATGCTGTTGGCCAGACACCCCTGTGCAGAGCACAACATACCCATTGTTGGTAATAGCCTGACCTCTTGGACTCTTGGACCAGGCGACATAAGCCCCCCCCCAACTGAACAGTGTGTGCACACATGTGGCTCACAGTGCCTGACTGGGACCCAGCGTCCAGCTACAGCAAGGGAGTCAAGCCCCTCCCCAGGTGCTAGACAAGAGACGGCTCAGCATGCCTTTCGCATACCCCTTGCGGAACAACAGGAAGCTATTCATCAGCAGCGTGAGTCGAGTGGACTCCCACCGGTGCCGGAGCCATGACCAGGGCCAGGTCTCCAGATCCCGGCTATAGGCCATCCAGAGACCAGAAGCAGCACCACGCACCAATTACGGTAGCCAATTAATTTGCACTTAACGGGGATATTTTCTTTTACTGCACAGAACCGAAGGGCATAAAACACTGATTCCCCTTCTGGGGCTCGATCCTGCTCTCCACGCGGCCGTATTATTTAATAACTCCTGCATACGCCCCAGGCCGCGTGGCAGGGGAGCCTCGTGGGCCATTTCCCATTAGCAGTCTGGTGCAGAGGCCACTCAGACTGCGCTGTTTACAGTTCTGCTTCCCTCACTGCTCCCAGAAGTTTCCATAAAACCAGATGTAAGGTAATCAAAGACTCCCCAGTCCCGAGCATCCCACTCCTAAAGGTTTCTGCGAGATCCTCTCGTTCTGGGGCTCCTGGCTCCAAAAGACTCTTAAACTACCCAAAAATCTATCCCCAGCAAGAGCAGCTCCTCAGACGCAGATACAGCGATCATTTGTCAGAAATATTTTACAGTCAATAATAGTAAAGTACCTTGGAGTTCCCTGTGCCTTTCTAACGATGCCCAGAGCCTATGAGCAGGACCTCACAGTTTCAATGGTTGCCAAGGAGGCAACTTGCTCTTGTGCCTCCAGTGGAAAGAGTGGGCAGCTGGCAGAGAGCCAGACGGAGCCCCATTTGCCCCTGAAGGCGCCAGGAATGTGGCCAACCTTTTCCATCACTCATTCCCTCCATCTTCTTCCAGGTGGGAGGACTGAGCCAGGACATCAGAAACAGAGACAGAATTTTAGAGCTTTTGGCAATCCCACATCTCTGAAGGGTTGGCCCTACTCTGGAAGTCCACAGCTGAGTCTGGGGCCCAGTGTGCAGGAAGGCCAGCCTTAGGTAGAAGCTGAGTTCAGGCCTCCTGACCCATTTCTCTGCAGCTTTCCTTGTTTGTGGTCAGCCTGAGCTGGGTGGTAGAGACCAAAGCATTACTTACTCATGCTGGGGATAAACCCCAAGGCCTTTGAACTTGCCAAACAAGCACTCACTACTGAGCCATATCTCAAGCCCTCAATTTTTTTTTTTAAAGATTTGTTTTACAAAGTCAGGTAGTAGTGGTGCACACATTTAATCCCAGCACTCGGGAGGCAGGGGCAGGCGGTTCTCTGTAAGTTCGAGGCCAGCCTGGTCTATAAGAGCTAATTCCAGGACAGACTCCAAAGCTTCAGAGGAACCCTGTTTCGAAAAGCAAAAAAAGAAAAAAATAATGTTTTATGTGTAGGAATATTTTGCCTGTGTGCATGTATATGCACTTGTGTGCCTATTAGATCCCTTGGAACTGGGGTTACAGATGACTGGGAACCACCACTGGGTTCTGGGAATTAAGCTCTGACCCTCTGCAAGAGCAATAATTGGGGCTGGAGAAATGGCTCAGTGGTCAAGAGCTCTGCCTGCTCTTCCTAAAGGTCCTGAGTTCAATTCCCAGCCATCACATGGTGGCTCACAACCATCTGTAATGAGATTTAGTGCCCTCTTCTGGCCTGCAGGGATACATGCAGGCAGAGCACTGTATACATAATAAATAAAAATAAAAATTTTTTTTTTAAAAAAGAGCAATAACTGCTCTTAACCACTGAGCCTTCTCTCCAGCCCCGAGGCCTTGGAATTTTGAGATAGGGTCTTGCTGTGTAGCCTCGGCTAGTCTAGAACTTGTTATGTATCCCAGGGGTCTCTACTGCAAATCATCAGTGTCTCCCAATACTTAGAACTCACCCACTGATTCTTAAAAACCCAACAGTCCCAACTTGGACACCCTCCTTCCCCTTATCCTCACCTCTGACTTAACAGATTTATCTGGCCTTCCCTCTCAATGGACATCAGGCTGCCAGGTTTCTGGTTGTGCCCAGCTGGAATGCAAAGTTTGACTGGCTACCCTGGCTGATTCTTCCCTTCTTTCCCTGAAGGCTGAGTCCCAAGGCACCTCCTGTGGGCTCTTCTTCCAAACAGCCCTTCCTCCTCCTCTGCTCTCTCTTCCAAAGTTGATTACCAAAAGGAAAGTACCTTTCTGGTATTGCTATGTCATCTAAGTGGGGAGGGGGCCTTATATAGTACATGCTCAAAAGCACATGTCGGAGGTCTGGAGAGATGGCTGAGGGGTCGAGAGTGTGTTTTGCTCTCGCGGGATCTGAGCTTGGTTCCCAGAACCCATGTCAGGCAGCTCACAACTGCCTGTCACCACAGCTCCAGGAAACGGGACACTCTCTCTGCTCCTGTGGGCGCCTGTACTCACCTGCACATATCCACACAGAGATACAAATACATACACATCATTAAAAGTAAGAAGAAGGGGCTGGAGAGATGGCTCAGTGGTTAAGAGCACTGGCTGCTTTTCCAAAGGTCATGAATTCAATTCCCAGCAACCACATGGTGGCTCACAACCAACTGTAATGTGATCTGGTGCCCTCTTCCGGCCTACGGGCATACATATAGGAAGAACATACATAATAAATAAATAAGTCTTTTTTTTTTAAGTAAAAGTAAAAATAAATCTTTGGGACTGGAGAGATGGCTTTTACACACTGCTCTTACACACTGTTCTTACAGAGGAACCCACTTCAATTGCTAGTACTCACATAACACAACTCAAAACTGCCCCTAACTCCAGCTCCAGGGAACCAGAAGCTTCTTCTGGACTCCAAGGGCACCTGCACTCATGTGCACACACCCGCACACAGACACACATATATACACCCAGGATTAAAAATAAAATAAGGTAGCTGGGTTTGGTGGCGCATATCTTTAAGCAAGGGCAAGTGGATCACTGTTGAGTTCATGGCCAGCCTGGTCTCCATAGTGGAGTTCCAGGACAACCAGAGCTATGTAGATAGACCCTGTCTCAAAATAAATATAAATAAAGCTCATATTGAGTTATAAATGAATGAGTGGATGAACTGGTAAAGGACTCAGTTTCTGGTGGCCTGTCCAAATGCGGCCTCCTGGCCGTGTGCTCCCCATCTTCATAAAGCCCCCCCCAGATCCCATTTATAGCACCATTATCATGAGCCTTTGGGTTGTTTTGTTTGAGAGGGGTTCACCTTGTAGCCCAGGCTAGCTTCAAATCATGACCCGCTCATTTCTGGCTCCCATTTGCTGAGATTACAAGCATGGGCCACCACCTCCAAATGACCAGGAACCCTCCCTGTTGTCCCCCAAAGCTCTTCCCATCCATGTTGGAAGACTGCAGGTGGCCTGGGAGACTCAGGCAGTTACCAAAAGGATGTGGGGAGCTTGACAGGATGCTCTTCCAAGGAGCTCAGGGGAGCAGAGTGCCCCCTTAGGGGGAAGACCAGCTTTCCTTACCAGGCGAGAATGACAATTCGAAGAAAATGCTGCTTCAAATTCCTCACATGGTGAGGGCGGAAATGGCTGTGCAAGAACCAGTCCCGGCTGGCTCGCTATTGTATATGCACCTGCTAACATTTTTAAAGCCGGGACTTTATAGAAAGGACATTTTGATCGCTTCTGAAGTTTGCCGAGCAATTCCCCTTTCTCTCTCGGGCACAGGGTTTTTGTGCTGAAAATTTCCCTTGTGGCTGCCTGCAAGCTCCAGCAGCCGGGGCTGATGCTGGCGGGCACACGCACAGCCGCGGCCCCGTTGGCAGGCTCTGCCTGGCTTGCAGGTGCCGAACTGTGGAAATGGAGGCTGGAGAATGAATAACAGCTCGCACCTGTGCCGAGCACGCATGCATGCCGGAGGAGGAGGATGCCACCCGTGGTGCCTGCCACAGTCTGAGATGCTGTTCAGAGAAGATGGCAGAGGTGGGGCAGGCATTCTCTCAGGTGGCCCTGGACCACCCCAGGTTGTGCTAGACTTCAGAGGGCCAGGGATGGTGGGATAGGCCTTGGTTTTGTGTTCCATGAGAATCCCTCACTCATTCCAGGCCCCAGTTGGCAGCAGTCCACCCAGTCCTGCCCCCAGGCTTGCAGCCCGGAGCTGACAGGAACAGGTGGTGGGCAGCTTGCTTCATGCTGTCCACGCAGACAGGCAGCGAGCGCCACAAGGGGCTGAGGTCACAGCATGCCTGGAGCCTCTCTGGGGTATGGAGTCCTGAGAATCTGGGGCATTCCTCACTCCCTCTGATCAAGGCCTCACAGGACCCTTACTTCGGAGAGAGATCCTCCATGTGACACTCAGCCCTGGTCAGGCCTCTGCTTCTCAGGCCCCGAGTGGGAGTGGGTGGCTAATGAGCAGTGGCACGAGGAAGGGTACCATCATGAAAGTGACAGTCACATCAGTGTATGACCCAGGAACACAGTGGCACAAGGAGGTGTCACCATCACAAAGCCCTCTCTGAGGGGACATTAGAGAATCCTAACACAGCAGTTGGGGATCAAATGGACAACATCTTCAATAGTAGCAATGGAAAAAGTGAGGTGCGTGCCTACACTGAAGAAGCTACAGGAAGCTAGCCCTCCTGAGAAAGGGTGCCAGCAGACGGCTGGGATATGTGGGTAAAGTACTTGTTACACAGACCCAAGGACCTGTATTCGAATCCCCAGAACTCACACAAAGCCAGGCGAGGAGCCAGGCATGGTGGCCACACCACACCACACAGGAGGGACAGGTGCTCTTCTGGGCAGCTCTGGGCCATGCTGGGTCTCAGACAGTCTCAGCCCAGTGTGAGCCATATCTGTAATCACAGTACTTATAGGTTAAGGCAGAAGGATATCAAATTCCAGCCTTCCCCTGGCGACACAGCAAGATTTTGTTTCAAAAGCAAAGCAAAACTAGAAAGGTCCTAATTTCCTAGGGACCGAAAGATGGCTCAGTCAGTGAAGGTGCCGGCCAGCAAGACGGACAATGTCAGTTCCATCGCCAGGGCCAACATACTGGAGGGAGAGAACTGACTGCTTCAAGTCGTCCTCTGACCTCCACACTGGCATTAAGGGTACAGACGTACACACACACACACACACACACACACACACACACACACACACACGTAAAAAAATACATGCATACATACATAAATTAATTAATTAAAAAATTTTAACTAAATAGTTGCACATACACAACAGGGCTTGTTTTAAAAAAATATTTTACTTTTGTGTTTAAATTTATTTATTTTTTTAAAGATTTATTTATTTATTATGTGTACAGCATTCTGCATGCTTGTATGCCAGAAGAGGGCACCAGATCTCATTATAGGTACCTGGGAGGCACCATGTGGTTGCTGGGAATTGAACTTATGACCTCTGGAAGAATAGCTAGTGCTCTTAACCTCTGAGCCATCTGTCCAGCCCCCTGTGTTTAAATTTAATTGTGTGTGTGTGTGTGTGTGTGTGTGTGTGTGTGTGTGTGTGTGTGTGTGTACGTACTGGGGAGCATGCACACATGTAAATACAGATGCCTCGAGAGGATATCAAACTCCTTGGAGCTGGAGTTACAGGTGGATGTGAGCTCTCCTTTGAGGGTGCTGGGAACTGAACCTGGGTCCTCCGCTAGAGCAGTAAATGCTTTTAACTGCTGAGCCATCTCTCCATCCCTCATGATCCTATTTTTTGTTTCTTTGTTTTGTTCTGTTTTGTTGCTTGCTTGTTTTTCGAGAGACAAGATTTCTCTGTGTCATAGCTCTGGCTGTCCTGGAACTCACTCTGTAGACCAGGCTGGCCTCAAACACACAGAGAGCCGCCTACCTCTGCCTCCCAAGTGCTGGGATTAAAGGTGTGCACCACCACTGCTCAGCTTTAAATTTTTGTTGTTGTTTTGTATTTTAATTTATTTTTTAAGATCCCATTTTCTAACCTTACAAAATTCTTCTATTCTCATGATTTCACACACACACACACACACACACACACACACACACACACACACACACTCACACTCACACATGCTGGGAACTGCAACAGATCTTCCCAAAGGCAATTCCAATGTGTCAGGCAACCTGGGGAGGGCCCTGGGTCATTCACTGAGCTGTTCTTCACTGGACCCCTTTGCTGGGAGACACAGTGCTAGCCAGTGTCTGCTCCTGTGGGCCTGACAGGATCATGGGTGTGGGGCTGCCAGTGTCATGGGTGTGGGGTTGACAGTGTCCGCTCCTGTGGGGTTGCCAGGGTCATGAGTGTGGACAAACTGAAAGAAAGACATCAGATAAGTGAAGAGGGTAAGGACAGCTATGCTAAGTGCCAGAGGGAATGGAACTTGTGATAAGCAGGCAAAAGGCAGCTGGAAAGTCAGGGCAAGCTGCCTGGAGGAGGGATAAGATGGGTGTTCAAGTCCTGTTTTCCCCAGAGCAGGCACAGCCCATCCAAGGCAAAATATGCCAACAGACTGACTGGGCGTCATAGCTTGGCCTAGCACCACCTGAGTGCAAAGAACCACCTTCACCCTCAAAATAACCAGGGAAGAAGAGAGTAAGCTGGGAAAGAGGACCAGATCAGGGCAGCTACCAGCAGAGGATGCTTCTAAATGCTTATGATATCTGGGAGGCCTTCCTGGAGGGGATGGTGCCTGAGTAGGATGTTGAGGAGGAATTCTGCCATTTAGACAAGCTAAGAAAGGCATTCCAGACAAAGAACAAGTCCCAGAGGGGAGCAAGAGTAGAGGTTGGAAGGTCTGGAAGGAAACAGAACTGAGGCATCAAAGAGTAGACATGTTCTTATGAACAGACTCCATCCAGGGAGCGATGGGGTGATACAGAAGGTGTTAGGCAGGCTGTGGTAGGCTTATGCTATAGGAAGACCTTTCCTGGCTGCCACAGGGAACGTGGACAGTGGTGAGTTGGTGGGCAGAGGTGTTGAGAGGTTTACCCCAGTGCCCTAGTGGAGGATACTGCCCCCCTGGGGCATCAGGGACAAGGTAGTAGAGGAGAGGCAACATCAAAACCTGTAGATCCCAGAGGGGAAGTGAAAAGGGAGTGGTGTGGGGGAACACCCTATTCTCTTCACTGCTCCATATCTGACATCACCCTGGGAGTGATCGTGGGCCAAAGGAACACCCCAAGTCCTAAATGAGTGTGTGATCCAAGTCTGACCAATCAGCATGAAGCCAGGGACAACAGATGACCCAGCCAGATTAATGGATGCCAAGCCTAGACTCTGCTGGAATACCTGAACGGCCTTGTTCCCTTCTAGGGAGGACCTAAGAGACAGCAAGACCAAGTGTCTGGCCCAGTTGAGGACCCTGACTGGGAAGCAGCCATGCTTGAAACGCCCCCCACAACCCGTTCAGAAAACACTAACACTGTGTTGGTATCTACGATAGGTGCAGGGATCCTGCGGGGACACCCAGGTGGGGGAGAAAAGAGTCCGTAGGTACTTGAGCTAGTCCTTGAATGTGACATCGGCTGATAAAGATGGATCCTGGATGAAGCCAGGAGGAAAGTCAGTAGTTTAAGAGAGCTAAGACTTCAGAATGACCTAGCTCTTAAGAAGCCCACAGTGGTGCTGGGACACCTAGGGCCCTAGAGAAACCTGGGGAAACTTCACCAGAGTAAATACCACTCACCATGCAGGGGCAGCACACACCAAAATCCTACAGCCCTACAGGAGGAACAAACCCAGGCCCCTTGTGAAAGCCCAAGAAGGTGATGGATGGATGATCATCTTCCTCTCTCTTGCAAGCATGCCTGACCCCAGAGTCCACCCCACATGCCCAACTCTGGCCAAGCTGCTATCTTGTCTGCTTGGCCTACTGGCCTCCACGGATGGAATCCCCTACCTTGTGCCGCATGCTTCGGGCTCCCCTCAGCACAGTGACCTTTAAGCCTGAAAATCAGATGACTCAACTGCCTCCTTCAAACCCTCCCAAGGCGTGGAGGTGAAGTTGAATAAAACACAGATTCCTGGTTCAGCCTGTGAGCCCGCCTGCCTCTCTAACCTCGCTCTGGCTGTCCTGGGCACTCTCGCATTCCTGCCTCCGAACCTTTACACACACAATCCCCTTGGTCTGCAATACCTTCCCAGTGGTTTTTTTCTTCCTCTTTCTTTCTTTCTTTCTTTCTTTCTTTCTTTCTTTCTTTCTTTCTTTCTTTCTTCCTTCCTTCCTTCCTTCCTTCCTTCGTTCTTTCCTTCTTTACTTCCTCCTTTCCTCCCTTCCTTTCTTTCCTTCTAACTGGGTTTTCCTCATGCCTCAGGTCATAGGTCAAAAGTAGCCTCTTGTGAAAGGCTTGTCTAAGCCACCTTATCTGAAGTGATAGCTCAGGCTGTGTTGACTCTGTAGCCCATTACCCAGTCATTCACTAGCGCGTTCTAAAGGCTACTGGAAGCATTTTTATCTTTCCCACGTATTAATTTGCTTACTTATGACCCGATCCTTTTCCCATCTTGAGGACTGGTCTCTGCCTGTCATGATGGGGAAGCGGTCCTGGACTTGCGGGAAGAATCTGGACATTGAACAAGGGAGGAAGGTCAGCTAGCCCTGGCCAGGGCAACGGGGTACGGTGGGGAAGGTTACACAGGAGTGCCTGTCCCTGTTTCTGCTTGCCCAGGGCTCTTTAGAGGAGGGGCTCAGCAGGCCTCGATCGTCTTCTGCACCACATTCACGCCATATGGCTGGCAGCGGCTAAATTGCACAGGCTCTAACTTGGAGCGCTCTTGCTTTTGTGTGTTAATAACATAAAGATGGAACGTAGCTTGCCACACATTTTGTGTTTGCTAACTATCTATATGTATATAAAACAGACTTCAGTGTTACCAGCCAACCCACTTGTGAAGTGGAAGGAAAACATCAATTAGAGAAAGAGGGGGGCGGGGGAAGGCCAAAACTGAAGGAGACTGTGGATGAGATCTAAGCTCAGGTATGGGAATGCTTCCTAGGACCAGGAAGAAAACCCCAGAAGAAGTCACACAGTGAGGAGCCAGAGGAGGTGGAGGAGTAGGGGAGCCTGGCCCCAGGGCAAGAGCCAATTGTTCTATAAACACAGCCTGGGGGCACCAGGGCTCCTAGGCTTTCTTAACCCCGGGCTTGCTGAGGGTCTCCTCCCTGCCCTGCTCTTTCAGCTCACTCTACACAGAACCCTGTCCGCTCACGCCTCTTCATTCAGATGTATCAGGTGTATGGTATCATAGGTGTGCCTGGAACCCTAGCACTAGGGCTGAGGCAGGAGGATTGCAAGTTTGAAGTTTCCTTGGGCTTCAGGGTGAGAACCTGTAATGACCACCATCATCATCACCCTCATTATTTAGATGTGGTGGTGTACACCCTCGACCTCAGCACTCAGAGAGTCAGAAATAGATGGATCTCTGAGTTCTGGGTGAGACTGGTCTAGATCGTGAGTCCTAGGCCAGCCAGGGCTATACAGTGAGACCTTGTCACAAGAAAAGTACAAAGGCATATGCCTGCAATCCCAGCATTTGGAAGGCAAAGACAGCAAGATTGCTGAAGACCAAAGCTAGCCTAATTTACATAGCAAGTTCTAGACCACTAGGGCTATAAAGTGAGACCCTTATCTCAAAAAAAAAAAAGAGTATGACGATTCATCAAAAGTATGAAACTTATTCCACCATGTGAGCTATGAGCTATATTTTAAGGTAACCAAACAGCCCTGGAAATTTTCCTTCCAGAAGACCCAACTGAGTGCACAGTAGGGCACCGGAATGGGTGGGAAGCCCGGAGGAGCCAGGAGACTGACACAGTTTAGCCTCACAGGGGCATAGAATTGACAGAAAGCAGAAGGCTGCAAAGCTGTTTATGATCGCTTCTGAGCTCATTACAGACTCGACCGTCCTCATCCCCTGTCCGCATCTGCGTGGGGTCGATGGTTTCCACACTCCGTCCTCCTGGAGATGCCTCTAGTGAAGAAGTAACGAAAGAAATTGCCCAAAACCTCATCAGACAATCAGAGAGTTGAAGATGAACACATGAGAGGCTGAGACAGAGGGATTACCAGTTTGAGACCAGCCTGGGGCACAAGAAGAAAACAAAAACAAACGTGGAGCAAACAAACAAGATCCATATGTACTCCTGGAGATCTTCCTAAGAAGGCTGTGTGTTTGCAGAAATTGCTAAGTGGACAAACTGTTTATCATGGAAGCCTGAGGATAGAAAAGCTGGATGGGATGGAAGCAGATTTAAGAGGATGCTGAGGGTTCGATGGCTGGCCAGTCTGCGAGCTCCAAGTTCATTGAGCAACTCTGTCTCAAGAAAATAAGGTGGGTCGGGCAGTGGTGGTGCACACCTTTAATCCCAGCACTTGGGAGGCAGAGGCAGGTGGATTTCTGTGGATTCAAGGCCAGCCTGGTCTAGAGAGCAAGTTCCAGGACAGGTTCCAAAGCTACACAGAGAAATCCTGTACCACAAAGAAAAAAGAAAATAAGGCGGAAGGGGAGGAAAGATGTCTCAACAGTTAAGAGCACTTACTGCTTTCGCAGAGAGCTGAGTTCAGTTCCCAGCACCCACATGACAGCTCGCAATCCTCTATAACTTAGTTCCCTCTTCTGGTGCCCTTTTCTGACCTCCATGGACACCAGGCATGCCCGTGGTACGCATACACATAAAAGTTAGGTAGAGAGGATAGATGGAGGTACCTGATGTCAACCTCTGGCTTCTACATGCAACTACATACATATGCACACACACACGCACACACACACACACACACACACTACATATAGAAAAGAAAAAGAAAGGAAGAAAAAGAAAATTGCGATACAACATCTATAAGGTGATGGAGAGAGAAAGAGGGGAGAAGGGAGGAGAGAGGGAAGGAGAGAGGGAGGAACTGAAGATTTAGCTCAGCCATATAGTTAGTACTTGACTAGGATGTATCAGTAAGGAGTGGGGGCCCAATTCACCTGCAGAGCTGCAGAGCACAGGATCCACCAGTGCTGTCGGCGTGAATCAGCTGTAGAGCGCCTGCCTAGCATGCATCAGTGAGAGGCGGCTGATATGGCTCAGCAGTAGAGCACTCACTTAGTGTACACACGATCCCGAGTTCCAGTCCCAGAATCAGCCAACAAATCAATACCTTTGTCTTCACCTTCTTTCTTGAGACAGGACCTCACTGTGTACTAGGCTATGTTTTTGAACTGAAGATCTTCCTGTTTCAGCCTCTTGAGTCCTTTGATTGTACACCTGGCTTTATTAGGTATTTTACTTGTACAAACACTCCTACTTTTAAATGAATGCCTGCTCAAGTGTGTGAAAGTCAAATGATGTCACATTTGGAATTTGCCTTAAAATACTTCACCCAAGGGAATAGGGCGCTGACTCAATGAGATAGACAAGCAATTTTTCAGTTGTTGTTTTGCTTTTTTTTTTTTTTCAAGACAGGGTCTCACTATGTAGTCTGGTTGTCCCAAAACTCAAATGTAGACCAGGCTGGCCTCAGACTCACAGAGATCCAACTGCCTCTGCCTCCCAGGTTCTGGTATTAAAGGTATGCGCCACCACCACTGCCCAGTGAACAAGTGAAATTTTAATTACTAAGGAAATAGGGTGAGGAAGGCTAACTGAAGGCTCATCACGTTATCATCTCAATCTCTCTACTCCTGCATTTTAGAATTTTTTATAATTGAAAAAGTAGGGTGTTGCAAGGAAATTGGTGACAGGTGGAAAAAAAAAACTAACAGGCCGAGGTAGAGACAGACAATTTCAGAAAATATAGCCAAGGATGAATGGCCCCCATCAGAAGGGAAGTCTCTGGAAAGGCAGGGAGGACTGGCAGGGTAGCAGTGAAGAACAGGTGCAAACCACCCCCCCCCCCCCAGGCAGCTACAGGCTTAAGGAAGGGGCAGGGAGCCAGTCAGGGAGAATGAAGCAGAGGGATTCTGGGAGGAGAGGGCTCTGCCCGCCAGGCCTGCCTCCCCAGGGAGGAACATGATTGCTCTAAAACAGCTGGAAGCTGTCCTTCAGTTTTCAGAGGGGCAGACCTCGTGTGGGTTACTTCCGAAAAGGATGATCCTAAATGCTGGCTAACAGGCATTGCAGCTGGCAGCAGGGATGGCCATACAGCCAGGAAGGCAACGTGGCTTTCCAGTCAGTGGACGGCAGCTTTGGTCTGTGATGGCAGCAAAGAAAGAGGAAAAACTAACAGACTTGAAATATTTGGGAGGCTGAAAGCCATTGGGGCAATGCTGATGTATGCTGTGTCGGGGCTAGGGAAAGGGAAAACCAAGGCGAAATGTCAGGTTTGGGCTTTGAGCAGTTGGGTGAATGATGGCAGAGGGCTTTGCCTGGAGAAGGATGAGGGAGTAGGGACAGGGTAGCGAGGTCATTCATCATTGGGCATCTTATATTGGATTTGCTTAGAGGTGAGTGGAGATGTGTAGTGGGCACGGCTGAGGCAGAGGTTCGGGCATCAGGAGCTCCTGCAGAGGGAGTTATGGGCCCAAAAGTCTGAGGCCAGCCTGGTCTACAGATCGAGTTCCAGGACAGCCAGAGCTACACAGAAAAATCCTGTCTTTAAAAACAAAACAAAACAAAACAAGGAAGAAGGTAGAGAGCACTGGGTGTGGTGGAATATACCCCAAACCTTAGCATTGGGAAGGCTGAGGCGAGAGGATATCAGGTTGAAGGAGGCTACATAATGAGACTCTATCAAAATAGCATATTTTTTGTTTTTGTTTTTGTAAACAGTGTTTTTCTGTATAGCCCTGGATGTCCTAGAACTTACTCTGTAGACCAAGTTGGCCTCGGTCTCAGAGAGATCCGCCTGCCTTTACCTCCCAAGTGCTGGGATTAAAGGTATGCGCCACTACCACTTGGCTTAAAAAATAACATAAAAATTAAAAAAAAAGGAAAAAGTTTTAAAAAGTGAAATATCGGGGGACTGCAAAACATCAGCCAGGTGTTGGGAAAGAGGTCCCACAAGCAGAGAGCCTCAAGGAAAGAATCACTGCTCCAGAGAGGGAGGGCTGAAAAGACCCCTCCCAGGCTGATGAGGTGGAGACACCGGGAATGTCTAAGTTTGTCCAGGCTGCTTTAACAAAAGAACATAAGCCCAGTGGCGCCGAGCACCAGAGGCCCTGTCTCTTAAAGGTCTGGAAGCTGGAAAGCCACAGTAAAAGTGTCCATGGACCTGTCCTCTTCCTCTGTCCTCACATGCAGAGGGGGCTGAGCGAACTTTCTCGAGTCTCTTTCCTAAGGGTTTAAGAAATATTTTTAAATTTTCTGTGTTTGATGTTTTGCCTGCATGAGCATCTGTACACCGTAAGTATAGCGCTGAGGATGCCAGGAGAGGGTCAGATCACCTACAATTAAATTACAGACGACGCACGCCTTTAATCCCAGCACTCGGGAGGCAGAGGCAGGTGGATCTCTGTGAGTTAGAGACCAGCCTGGTCTACAGAGCTAGTTCCAGGACAGGCTCCAAAGCCACAGAGAAACCCTGTCTTGAAAAACAAAAAATAAAATAAAATAAAATAAAATTACAGACGATTATGAGCTATCATGTGGGTTCCGGGAATCAAACCTGGGTCCTCTGAAAGAGCCACAAATGCTCTTAATCATTTCTCCATTTCTCCAGCCCCATTATTTTTCTAGTTAATGTATTTAAGTGTTTGCCAGCACGTGTGTTTGTGTACTGTGGTTACAGATGGCGTGAGCCACCTGATGGGGTACTGGGAACCAAACCCAAATCCTCTGCAAGAGCAGCAATTGCTCTTAATCACTGAGTGAACCATCTCTCGAGCGCCATGGGTTTCGTTTTGTTAATGGGGTGTTGCTATGTATCCCAGGCTAGCCAAGCATTCATGATACTCACATCGAAGTCTGAGTGCTGGGGTGACAGGCACCTACCACCATAGCCAGCCTTGCATGTGTCCTTCTTGCTGTCTTGTCATGAATGGTAGACTCCTTGCCTTGCCACAGCATCTTAAGAGCAGGATGGCTGGATCACCTTCCTGTCCCTAGGATAGAACCCAACAATGACACAATCACCAAGTCCCTTCTGTTAATTCAGTAGTGTGAAGGGCATGATTACAAGGAATGTAGTTATCTAGCCCCAAAATAAGGAATAAAATTTTCGATCTCCCCTCCAGAAATTAATCAGACAAGTGACTAAAGACATAACAGCATTTAGTAGCATTGGCTGCTCTTCCAGAGGACCTGGGTTCAATTCCTAGCATCCACAAGGCAGTTCACAACCATGTATAACTCCAGCTCCAGGGGAATCTAATCCCCTCTTCTGGATTCTGTACGTACCGGGCATGCTTGAAATGTAGAGATACGCATGCAGGCAAAACACGTAAAATAAATAAATTCACAAATTTTTGAACAGAGCAAGTCTAGGAAAAGATTCCTTGTAGGCAGAAGGAACAGACTCTAAAAATGTCTCCCCTCAGCTTCCCTCCAGAATCTCCGCCTCCTAACTATTGAAGGCCCCCAAAGGTGAAGTGATTCCCCAAGGCCACAACAAAACAGGAATGCAGGAGTTGAGGCTCACATCAGGGCATTCCTCTACAGCAAAGGGACAGTTCTGTGTGGATTTACTAGCCTCTTCCGCCATTCCAATAGGACACCTTCCCCAGAGCCACAGGCTGCCTTTGGAATTCCCACCCTTTGTCCCCCACCCACCATAGGTCCTTTCCCTTAGACCCAACCCAGAATAACCGATTTTGTGATGTTTGATTTGTTTCCTTTTGAGACAGTGTCTCAATATGTAACCCAGGCCAGTCTTGAACTCTTGACCCTCCTGTTTCAGACTCCTGAATGCTGAGGTTGTAGACATACAAGTTCACATTACTGCTTGCTTGGGGGTGCTTTGTTGTTGAGGATCACTTGTGGTGTCAGGGATGGAACCCCAGCTAAGCAAGCACTCTACTGCCGAGCCATGTCCCTTGCCCCTTCACATTTTGCTTGTTTATTTTGAAATAGGGTCTATATATCCCCATATATATCATCGTATATCCCTAGCTGTCCTGGAACTCACTATATAAAACAGGTTGGCCATGAACTCTGCCTCATGAGTAATGGGATTTGTGCCACCATGCCTGGTCTACGTTTTTTGTTTGTTTGTTTGTTTGTTTGTTTTTCAAGACAAAGTTTCTCTGTGTAACAGCCCTAGCTGTCCTGGAATTAGCTCTTGTAGACCAGGATCTCACAGAGATCCACCTATCTCTGCCTCCTGAGTGCTTGGATTAAAGGTATGCATCACCACTGCCTGGCCTGGCCTACAATTTTGCTTTGTTTTCAACTCTAGATTTTTACATTTTAAATTATGTGCATGTATGAGCTCTGTGTCAAGGCACACGCAGGTGAGAGCCACTGCCCACAGATGCCAGAGGTATCTAGTGTCCCTGTAGCTGACGTTTTGACTTTTGGGAGCTGCCCTACATGGATGCTGGGAATTGAACTCAGATCCTTTTCAGGAGCAGTACCTGCTCTTAACCACCGGGCCAGCTCTCCAACACCACTCTCACAGTCTTTAAATGGCCTTAATGTTCCTATACTATCATTATTATCTCTGTCCATGCTCATCTCTTTTCATCTTGCCCTACTGGAATTTGATCCCCATTAAACAATGACTCTCTTCTCTCCTCTCCCCAGGCACCAGCAGCCAGCACTCCACTCTCTGTCCCTGTGAGTGTGACTATTCCAGGAACCTTGTGTAAGTGACATCTCACAATCATCAGCTTTAGACAGCCGGGGGCAGCAGCTCTGCCTGGATGTGTCCACTTCAGACACAAATATCTTGATACTTCCCTTTCCTTGAGTCTGGGGATGCTGGCTTTCCATTTAGGGCAAAGACAGGAGGTTTCCCTTTGCAAACATGTGGGCTGAAGTGGGAAAAATAATTTGTAATGAGAGGTCGAAGGTGGAGAGGCCCTCAGAACCCAGAATGGTGGAGAAGGGAGGGGGAAGCCTGCCCTCACATGTGGAATAGCCTCTTGTGTCTCTAATAACAGCAAAAGAATGTGCTAGGCACTGGACTCCACAAGCTCGACTTCCCTGGGCTTCCTATCACCTCCTGGAATGGCATCCTGAAGTGCATCCCTTTGTCCTCTATCTGTTCATCCACCCATTTATTTGCACAGCGAAGGCAGGTTTCCAGAGTCTGGGCTGGCCTCTACTGGCGCTCAAGAACAGGCCTAGCCGCCTCCTCCTCCATGCTTCCTTCCTTTAATCTCAGCCCTCCCTCATCCCTCCAGGCTCTGAGTCAGCTTGAATTCCTTCCTAGGTGGGGTTTCAAAGCCAGATGAGCGAGGAGCCCAGGTTGATCCCTAAATTAGGAAAAAAGATGATGATGATGATGATGATGATGATGATATTAATAATAATAACAATGTGAAGAGAAGGAACTTTCCACACAGGGGGCTTTCTGCAGTTGTTGTGCACAGATGTGGGCTCAACTTTGCCAAATTATTCCATTGTTCTATGACTCAGAAACCTTCATGCATATAGGAATTCAAAATTTTGCTATTTTTCAATGGGTTGCCAGCACCTGTCTGTGTGTGACTTCTGTTAGTTGCCAGGCTGATTGTAAGTGGAGTCCAACGTAACCGAGGGATGTTTTGTGCCTAGGCCTGGCACCCACAGAGCAAAGTGTCTATGGCTTTGTGGGCCTTGTCAGGGAGGACCACGGCCTTGGGGACTCTGAGGCTCACGGCAACACCTGACCATTCCTCACTCGTGACAACCATGATTTTCAGTGGCATAAGATAAGAAACCTAATCCCAACTAGTTAAGTCAATACATGAAAATAATTGATTGGTTCCAGCATCCAGGAAGTTCCTAGTAATCCAACCTTAAGCTTGATTGGACACAGGGACTCAACAAATCGGAAACCTGCCTCCCAGCACCCCCCTGCTCTGCTCTCCAGGAAGAGTTTTCCTCCAAAGCAGGTCAACTTATGTGGCAAGATGGCCTCGTGGCTGCAAGCCCACTTCCAGCCAGCCTAGCAACTCCTAAGGAATGTCATTGGCTCAGCTTGGGCCATAGGCCTGTGCAAAAACCAATCGCACAACCAGGAATGTGGTGCTCTGATTGGCCAAGGCTCTGTCTCCCATCAAAGTGCCTCAGAGGGTGGTGCTTGGAGAAAAATGTTGCTCTCTGACCAGAAGTGAGAGTTGAGCCTGCTCCCTCAAGCCCCACCTCTGCTTTGCAGCTGTGTCTGTCTTCAGACAGCCCAAACTGAGGAGATTTAACTGAAAGCTGGGGATATGGAGTTCGGATACAGAACAAAGCACCCTTGTGCCTTTGCCTGCGCTGAGGCAGTAAAGGCTTGCTGCATATATGCCCCCCAACACTCAGCGTGCTTACACACCCTCACTTCTCAAAGTATCTGCAAATTAGCCTCTGATCCTTGCAAACCAGAGCTGGGCTCGGAATCCATATGCATCAGCTGTCCCTCTCTTCTATGCTACACTAGGCCGAAAGGGTGATTTTAATTTAATTTTTCATTGAACCTAGCTTCCTCCTTAGAGCAGCATTGACTGGCTGTGCGCCCTGATAGAATAGAGAGTTAGGACAGAGCTAGGACCACCTCTGTAGTCTCCCCACTGTGAGGCTCCAGTGTAGCAGTGTGAGCTGGGTAGGCACAGTAAGGAAGCCTTGGGGAGCACAGATTTGGGGCCTCACTTTCCCTGGGCAAACTTCTCCAAATAGCAGAGGCTCTTAATTTTCTATTTAAACACATTTAAGGTAGGCTGGGGACATACACAGTAGTGAGATTACTTTGCATATGTGAGACTCTAAGTTCCAGCCCAAGTACTGAAACACACGTGTGCACAAACACACCTCACACACACAGACACACCACACACACCAACCACACGTACACACACCAAACCCCACCACCACACCCTCACACACACCACACACACACAGACACACCACACACACCAATCACACATACACACACCACACCCCACCACCACACCCTCACACAAATCACACCCCACCACCACACCCTCACACACACCACACACACACCAACCACACACCCCCACCACACACCACACACACATACAGACACATACCAACCACACATACACACACGACACACCCTCATCACACTCACACACCTACCACTCACCCCCCGAAACACACACTCAGAAAGAGAGATTCCTTTTAGGAGCTGGTGAAGGTTTCATCTCTAAAGTCTGTCCAAGGCCCCCATATTTTTCTGGGCTTCCTTCTCTGTAAACTTCATATCCTGGCTCCTGCTTCTATCTCTCCACCATGATCAGGGCCTGGGCCACATATGAAGCTAAACCGTGACCTCCGGCTTGCCTTGTGAATAGTGATCATGTCTGGGCACCCGTTGTCAGACTGTCGGAAGAGCTTAGTAGACATGGGTATCTGGATCCTCACAGTAACTCTAGAAGACTGGACAGTTAGAATCACATCCATTTGCAGATAATGGGAGCACAGGGAGTTCGTGAACAATCCAGAAGACTCGCGACAGAAGAGAGTTGCTACTCACTCTACGCAGCAGCTGGATCTTGTCTCTAAGGCAGTGTGTGAGGGCTGTGGGCTCCATGCTTTTTCCAGAGTCTCCTTCAAGACTGTGTTCTGTCATGTGCTCTGGACCCCGTGTAGGGACAAAGAAAACAAGCTTGTGTACCTCAAAGCCAACCATCCCAGGTGGAATGGCCTTCAGTGAGTTCTAAAGGCTTCCATCTATGGTGCAGAGCTTTTCCTAGCCATGGGCAGCTCACTGGCTGTTTATTCTTCCGTAAGGCCCTCCAGGCACTCATCCCCATTTGAAGTCATAGCCCCCAGAATTTTCTCATCTCAGTCTTTGCTGCTCTGAATAGCAACTGCCAATCCACATGACTGCCTCTCTTCCTAAATAAACTGAAATTCAAATCTGGCTCTTCTTGGTTTTGATCTTTGAAAAACAATTACCAGTGGTGGCGCATGCCTTTAATCCCAGCACTCGGAGGCAGAGGCAGGCGGATCTCTGTGAGTTTGAGGCCAACCTGATCTACAAGAGCTAGTTGCAGGTCAGGCTCCAAAGCTACACAGAAACCCTGTCTTGAAACAAAAATCAAACAAGCAAACAAAAAAACAAAAAAAAAAACAAAAAATAGTTACTGGGGTTGGAAAGATGGTTCAGCGGTTAAGAGTACTGGCTGTTGATTTCATTCCTATTGCCCTCATAGCGGCTCACAACTACTTGTATTTGTATATAAAAACTTACTGATGGTAGATAGGTGTCACTGACTGGATCTTACACAGTGGACTGCTTGACTTCACAACGCAAACACATACCACTATTCAGTACACATAAAGCTGTGCAATATTTTGCTGTAAAATGAACCTTTCAGGCACTGAAGACACGATTTGGTTAAGACCCAAGTTGAGCAGTTAACAACCACCTGTAACAAAGTTTTAGCAGATCCAACACCTTCTTCTGGCCTCCATAGGCACCTAGATACATGCATGTGGCATACATTCTCTCTCTCTCTCTCTCTCTCTCTCTCTCTCTCTCTCTTTCTCTCTCTCTCTCACATACACACATATAATATATATTTTATAAAAATAAAATCTTAATAAAAATAAGCCTTTGTTAGAGCACTGTGTCCCACTGAGTTCATGTGAATGTCCAGAGTGTTCTAGGAAGGTTGGGCTAAGCTGTAGAAAGTGCTGGGCTAGGAGGATCAAACAAATTTCATTTTGTTTCAGTTTTTCATTTGTTTCTTGAGATCAGGAGGTAAAGCAAGCCTGGATCCAGAACTTTCCCTTCCCTGGTTATTATCCTTTACTGCAGACATAATTCCTATTTTCTCTGCTCCGCGACCATTGCTTTCCTCCACTGTGGGGTGCTGAGAACTGGACTCAACCACCTGCCTTTCCTGGTTTTCCTTTTTGTTATTGATTTATTATTTATTATTTGAGACAGGGCTCTGTGTAGCCCTGGGCTTTCCTGGAACTTGTTCTATAGACCAGGTTGGCGTTGAGCTCAGAGATTCACCTGCCTCTACCTCCCAAGTATTAGGACTAAAGGTGTGCACCATCACCACCTGACTAATTTTTGGGTTTTTTGTTTGTTTGTTTGGGTTTTTTGAGACAGGGTTTCTCTGTGGCTTTGGAGCCTGTCCTGGAACTAGCTCTGTAGACCAGGCTGGTCTCGAACTCACAGAGATCCACCTGCCTCTGCCTCCTGAGTGCTGGGATTAAAGGCGTGTGCCACCACCGCCCAGCAAATTTTTGTTTTCTTAAGACAGAAAAAAATACATAGCTCAGGATAGGCTCACTCTGTAGACCAGGCTGGCTTCAAACTCACAGAAGCCCACCTGCTTCTGCCTCCCCAGTGATGGAATTAAAGGCGTGTGCCACCATGCAGGTTTAGGCTCAATTTTTTTTCCCCTTGAGACAGAGTTTCTCTGTGTAGCCCCAACTGTCCTGGAACTTGATCTGTAGAGCAGGCTTGAACTCTCAGAGATCTGCCTACCTCAGTCTCTACCTCCCCAGTGCTGGGATTAAAGGTGTGTGCTATCACGCCCAACTTGTGTTTTGCCTTCTTGAGTGTGAGATTCTTGTATGCTGCTGGGTCAGTGATTTATGATTTTTACTGTGTAGTCTTTAATTCATCTATTTTATTTTTAGGACATGAAGTATCTATCTGGCACTCTCATTCTTTGTTGATGGAACCATAAAGAAAACTATTGTGGCTATAATACAGCATTTATTAAGCATTTACTGTGTGCCAGGCCTGGTACTGATTCATCTGTTTCCCTTAGTTGGCACAGCGAGTGTACATAGTAGATAGCTGTGGTCTTTAAACTAGGGCCGTTGCGGAACCAGCATGAAAGGATTATTGTCAGATTCATGAGGATGGGCTTTAACTTTAAAGAGCTCAATCCAAAATTGTATCTTGTTAAGTTTGCCATCTGCTGTTGTTATCAACAGGGTTGGGAGAATATAGGGTTTTGGGCTCCGCTTGCATATGACATCCTGACCAGATCATCTCGGAAGCCTGCGACATCACCAATGTGCTAGTCAGGACCTGTGGGAAGGGTACACCCTGCTTGACTACCAGACAACAGCCCCTGAAGGGGAGGAGACAGGCAGGCTTACCCTGAGGAAGGGCCCCAGAGGTATTACACGTGCTACAAGTTGAGCAGGGAAGGTCTTTGCCACCTGACATTCATTGTTCAATGTGTGTCTCTTTCTCTATCCTGTATGCTCCACAGACTTGGGTCAGCATGTTTTTCTCTAACATGAGGCAAGTGTCCCTCTTGGTCTAGACACTGTCTAGAGGTCAGCACTGAACAAAATAGACGAGGGGGAAGGGGACACGAGATCGATCAGTGAACAAGAGGCTCAAGGAAACAAGCAAAGCAAAGACGCTGGAGAGGAGGTCCTGGGAAAAGGTGTGCGGGAGATGAAGTGGTCACCCAAGATCTTCCAAAGTTTTCCTGGAAGCACAAACCGCCGGTAAGGGTCAGGAGAAAGCACACACAGAAAGTTCCAAGGCCCTGGGGTGAGAAAGAGCACCGGATCCAGCAGTGCAGGCGGAAGGAAGGCTGACTGAAGGTCAGGTCTGAGAGGGTGTGGGTCACTTCACGGTTCTGAGCCATGAGCTTATTCCGGGATCAATGAAAACACTTGGAGTAAAGTTTTATACTGGAAGCCATCTCACCGCACGTGGACCTGAGGGTCAAAGAGGCCTGACTGCAGGCGGGTTGGGCGAATGTGTGCTAGAGGCACAGGAAGGTGCTTGGATAGCTGAATGAATGAATGAACGAGCCGAGAGGCATTGGCAGATTAAAGAACTGGCTGGCCCATTGGAGACCTCACACCAGAGCCTGAATCCTGGTTCTGGTCCCAGGCGCCACGCGCCGTTGTAACCTTGGGGACACTCACGCCCCAGACTCAGGGCCCGGAACTCAGCGTCTCAGGGGCGGGGAGGACGCGCCAGGAGAGACAGTGCGCGCGCGCGGGAGACCGGCGGACGGCTGGTTCTTTGCGCCTGACCCTCCCGAGCATCCCTCCCGCCAAACCCGGCAGAGGATCATTGCGATCTGCAGTGATGACATTCCACTCGCGCGGCCCACGCGGCTCCTCGTGGCCCCGCACACTCTGAACACCTCGAGCGCTCGCGCCAAGGTTCTCCCGCGTCACCGCAGCCGCGCGCGCCAGCCGACTCTCCCGCGTCCCGCCCCACGCAGGCCCCTCCCACCACGTCCGCGCCACGCCCCTCTAGCGCGCGGGCCTTGTCATTTACTCCCGCCCCCTTCCTAAGACCACGCCCATCGTCCATCCACGCCCACCCTCAGTCCACGCCCCTGTCAGAGCGCCTCGCTGGCCCGCGCAGAGACGGGGCGGGCCCCGAGCTTGCTGCGGCCGCTGAGGGGCTCGCAGCCCGCGGGGCGGGGCTCGAGGGCGGGCCGGGGCCGGTGCCGCGCGCTGGGATTTTTAAATGTCCCGCTCGAAGCCGGGCGCAGGAGCAGCCGGCTCGGCAGCCAGCTCGGTGTAGGGGGCAGGCGCGGATCCCGCCAGCGCCGCGCGCTCGGCCGCCGCCTCCCGCCTCCTGCTTCCCGCCAGCCGTCGGCCTCCTGCCCGCTCGAGCGCGCCTGCCTGCGGCGAACACAGCTTCGGGTACGGGCTGCCTAGACTCCCGGGACTCCCGCGACTCCAGAGCGTCCCAACCGGGTCGGACCGGACCGGACCGGGCCCGAGTGGGGGTGGGGCGAGGCCGGGTCGCCGGGTCCCCGGTGGTATCGGCTCAGGTTGCCCCGCCGGGGTGGTTGGGAGAGACGGGTCACGGGGAGGTGTAGAAGGAGACACAGGCAGCCCCAGTCCCGAGGGCGGTGATGGATCGGGGGGTCCTCTCGGAGGGCGTCTGGGCCTCCACCCCCAACCTCAGGTTCGGACCCGGGATCGCAGACTTCCAGCAGCGCCCGCGGGTGACAAGCCACCCGGGCCCATCGGCCATTTTCCCGGCCGGCCTCCGGGCCCGGGAGGCTCCCGCCGCCGCCGCCCGCGCGGGAGGGGGGAGGGGTGCCCGGGACGGACCGGCAGACTCGGGTCCCTTCTGCGGGCTGTGCTCACCACGATGCCTGTTTGATGTTCCCCCCCTCAGGTCTGAGTTCGGAGCCCAAGCCCTGCACCATGCCAAGGGAAAGGAAGGAGAGGTGAGTGGCCTCGCTGCTGCGGGAGGGGAATGGTGAGTAGCGGTGGGGGAGGGGCGGCCTGAGATTTTTGGGGAGCCCCACCTCCGTGACACCATGCCTCTGCAGAGATGCGAAGGACCACGGCAGCATGAAAGAAGAGGGTGGCCCTGACCTCTCGGTCCGCTCCAGAAAAAGGAAGGCGAATGTGGCCGTTGTGAGTACAAAGGACACAGGTTGGGAAGGACTCCCCCACCATTCCATCATACCTGGGTACCAAATTTGGGCCTTCTCTTCTACTAATGAAGAGAATTAGTTTGACGAGGAGGTTTCCTTTAGTTAAATGTAACTCAGAACCTAACAAACTATTTTCCCCCCTTCTCTCCATGTTTTTGTCTCTGCGTTGCTCCGTGTGTTCCCTTGGTGGATTGGTATTTTGTTTTGTTTTGTTTTCGTTAGTTTTTGCAAGATCCAGATGAAGAAATTGCCAAGATTGACAAGACTGTGAAAAGCCAGGATAGCAGTCAGGTAGGTCGGCTGGCCTAGGGAGCGTTCTGTCTCTTGAGTTCCATGCTTTCTTTCTTCCAAGTTTCCCAAACCAGAGCCGCAGGCCACATGGCTGAACCATGGGAGCCTGTCAGTGTGGCCTGGCTTCTCCTGGGCCTGGGGTTGTGGGAAGGGTTTATGTTTCTTGAGTAGCACCTCTGAGGTTACAGGTACTGAGACCTGCAGGAACCAGAGTGAGCATCATATAATCGGGTCCTCTCTCAGCCCAGGAGGAAACAGACTCACAAGGCAACTCATATCCCATTGCAAGCCCGTGACAGAGCTGGGCCTGTAGCCTTATTGCTAAAGGCTAGTGACTTGGGGACTAGGGCTCCCAACTACTCTCTCATCCACATGTGTGGCTTTTATTGTGTCAAATATGGACTTTTTCCATCCCTTTAGGTCAGATTTCAAATTTTTATCCTCTTGCCAAGTGTGATGGCACAGTCCTTTAATTCCAGCAGTAGGGAAGCAAAGGCGGGCAATCTGAGTTCTAGGCCTGCCTGACCTATATAGTGAGTTCCAGGCCAGCCCAGACCATATAGTGAGATTATGTTGCAAAAACAAAAATCAAAACTTTTCTCGTCTTTGTGGCCCAGAATGTTCCACCATCACTTAACTACAATTCGTCACTGCTGTCTGGACTTTGCCTGGCCTCAGCTAAGGGTCTGTAATGACGTATGTCTCTACCAGTATTTTACTGGCTGCTCCATTTCTTCTGTCCCTCCTGTGTAGTGCCTGCCAGATCTTTCAAATGCAGCATAGTATAATATCAGCAGATCCTTGCAGAGAGAGCTTTTATTATCTCTTTGCCTCCAGAAATGACTGGAGACTATAGTTATGGCTCCAGTGGGGGAAACAGCCTATCTCCAAAGTGGCTGGTGAGACCTTCAGCCTTCATCACAGATAAAGCTGGGCAGGGACAGTATTCTGTTGACCTCATCTCTTGTCCCAAAGAGGTTAGCTGTGACTTGGAGAGCAGGGAGAGGCAGCTGGTTCTGAAAAATGCCTTCCGAGCAATGATGTCCTGCCACCTAGAACTGCAGTAATGTGTATATCTAGAGAGGACCCCACTAGCCATTAAAAAGGGGGCCAGTTTATCTTCCTGTTAGAAAATAATAGCCCCTTAAAGAAAACCTTCAGAGAGTTGGGTATTATTATTAGTAGTAGTAGTATAAGATAAACCATGCTTTGGAGAATCAGGATTGTTCATGTCGCCAACTGTGTTTTTGACAGAAATTTCCAAGTGAGAATGAAGCCAAGCCCTCCATACTGGCTTTGTGGAGATTCCGACTCATTTTGCCCTCAGGAATAACCGCTGCAGCAGTGCTTAGGGTATCCAAGAAAGGTCTGGCTCCTTTTTTGAGCTGTGGAGACAATAGTTGTGACTGTCCCATCATTCCCTGTGAAAAGGCATCTTCGTGCTTCTCTAGACACGGGTTTGTAGAGTAGACAGCTTAGAAACAATTGTTGATGCACAGTTTTTTCCTTTTCTGTGAAGATTCACAAAGTTAGAATTTGGGGTGTAGGTGATTTTGTGTGGGGGTGGTTAGTTTGTTTTACTTGCATAGAATGTTTCTGTGGAGTTGCATTCAGCCCAGTGCAACAACTTTGAGCCTGTGCGAGCAGTCACATTAAACTCACCAATACTGAACATCCACAAAGCTCTTTGATTCTTCAGTGACTATTTTTGTTTTTGAAACAAGGGTTCCTATATGTGACCCACGCTGACTTCAAACTCAGTGATCTCCTGCCTCAGCCTCCGGAGTCCTAGGATTAGAAGCATAACTACTCCCTGAGTTATTCTAAATGAACAGAATGCCTTGTTATAATAAAATCTATTTTGCTCTGGGCAGTGGTGACACATGCCTTTCATCCCAGCACTTAGGAGGCCCAAAGACAGGTGGATCTCTGAGTTCGAGGCCAGCCTGATCTACAAAGTGAGTTCCAGGACAGTTTCCAAAGCTATAGAGAAACCCTGTCTTGGGTGGGGGTGGGGAGGATCTATTTTGCATATCCATTTTTTGAGACAGGGTCCGACTATGTAGCCTTGGATGGCCTGGAGCTTACTGTGTACCAGGTTGTCCTTAGATTTATAGATTGCCTGCCTCTGCCTCCTGAGTGTTGCGATTAAAGGCATGAGCCACCACATCCAGAAAAATGTAATTTTTTTCCCCTTTTTTTTTTTTGAGACAAGATTTCTCTGTGTAGCCTTACATGTCCTGGAACTCACTCTGTAGACCAGACTGGCCTCTAACTCATGGAGATCCTCCTGCCTCTGCCTCCTGAGTATTGGGGTTAAGGTATACACTACCACTGCCTGGCAAGATAGAACTTTCTTATTTGAAGCTGCATACTAGTTAAACTTCTCTACTTGTTTTGCATAAGGAAAAGAAATGTAAAGATAAAAGGTGATGAGCCATAGTTGCAGTCGGTCTCAAAGTTGGGCTGATATGGCATCTTGTAAACTTGATATACACTCAAAAACAGACTTAATTATCCACTTATTTAGCCTTATCCACTGGCTTCTAAAAAAGCCAACTTTGGTTTGTCAATGAACTGCAGATTGGAAACTACTGCGTTCATCTCGGCCTGCTCCCAGATGTGCCAGCCATCTGGCTGTGGAGGGTGGCACCTAGCTTATACCTTCAGAAGAACTTTTTCTTGAATGGAGAGCAGCTTCCTATAGTGGTAATGTGAACCTTTTGAGTCAGCACCGGAGATGCTACCGAACACGCAAAGCCAGAACTGAAAAGAAGCTGCCTTTCTCGAACAGCTGGAAGGAGCTGTTGGTGGATAATTTGCATACCTGACTCTTTACCCTGAGCAGAGAGGAGCTATATGCAACTTTGCTCTCTCTTCCCACTAGTTGGAAATCTGGTCTTCCTCCAAAAGTGGCCTGGCTGCTGCAAGAGTTTCCAGGGGCATTCAGTTCAGGTAGACATCTCAGTTACCTGTTTTGTTCTCTAGTTCACCTTAGTGGCCTTTCCTTAAAATAAGGTATCTTGCTAGTGCCAGGTAGGTGGTACGTTCTTCTAATCGGCATTTAAAAGGTACGGCAGGAAGATCATGAATCAGAGACCAAGCCGTACTGCACAGGCAAGAGCCTGTCAGTAAACGAATCAGTACATAAAATGATGTAAGTCTTAGATTGGGGGACGTCCACAGTCGCAGATTCATTACTGCTTAATACCCTTGTTCTCTCTTTTTTTAAGATTTATTTTTATGTGTGTGAGCATCTTGCCTGTATCTTATGCCTGTACACCTTCATGTGTGTAGATGGTGCCTGAGAAGGCCAGAAGAGGGTACTGGATCTAGAACCCTGGAACTAGAGTTACCGACATTTGTAAGCACCATGTGGGTGCTGGGAAGCAAATGCAGATCCTCTGCAAAAGCAGCCAGTATTCTAAACCTCTGCGCCATCTCTCCAACCCCTAGTCTCTGTTTTATAACTTTAGAGATCAAAATAAAGGCTTTTTATTAGGGAATGAAAATCATTTCCATACACTCATTAGTTTGACCTGTGATTACAACTTGATTTAGCTCTAATGATGTAGTAATTTGTCTTGTTTTGAGTTAGGTAAAAGGTTCCTGTTGGACATACATATTTAAAAGGTAGAAGGTTCCTGTTGGTTATATGTATGGCCAGTCTTCCTGTAATATAAGCTGACCTCTTTTGTGTCCAGCTGGTCACCCAAATACTTCATTTGATGTCCATGTGTCCTAAACCAGTTACAGAAGTGACATGGAAGTTTCAAGGCATGCCTGTGCTTATCCATGCTGTCTCCATTCTTAACAAAGGCAGTGTATCAAGCCCAGCTAATCTACCAGTTCATGAATGGCCAAAATGCTGGGTTGTACCCAACCCATTGTGATATGTTTTATTGGCAGCCTTGGGATGATAATTCAGCATGTGTGGACCCCTGTTCTTTCATCCCCACCCCTAATAAAGAAGAGGACAATGAGCTTGAGTACCCCAAGACTGCATTTCAGCCTCGAAAACTCAGACCACCCAGAGCCTCCCCACTTCCAGTCTTGAAGTAGGTGTTGACTTTGATCCATAGCTTCTGAATATCATTTGTCTTTCTGGTCTACATTTAGTATGAATACAGACTAACATCTATCTGAGGTTTGTGTGTTTCTTGTTTTTTTTCTTTTTCTAGTTGGGGCAATAGAGAAGAGGTTTGGAGGATCATGTTAAACAAGGAAAAGACTTACCTACGAGATGAGCACTTTCTGCAGCGCCATCCTCTCCTGCAGGCAAGGATGCGAGCAGTTCTTCTGGACTGGCTAATGGAGGTGAGCCTGACTGTCCCAGTCGCTGAGCACCACCACCATTGCTAGACCTTTCTGTGCTACTGCAATCTCTGCGTGTGCTCATTTGCATTGGCACATTCTGCTTCTCTGAAGCTGCCTGGCATAAGTACTGTGATGGTCTTTCTTTTCTCTAAGTTCTTGAAATGTTTGAAGTCATTTTGTTCCTTGGACATTCTGAAATTGGCATCTCATTGTTTTTCCTAAGTTTGAGTAGTTACAAAGATTGTGGTTTTCTAGTAAATTGCAGGTATTAATATTTATACTTTATTTGAACTGTATATATTTACATGTGCTAAATTGTTTTTAAAGATATCTGGAATTCACATATCAGCTGTGCAGTGGTCACTGTCATTAATTGTAGGCACACATGAACAGGTTCTCTGCAGCAGTCAGATCTCACAACGCAGATCACTTTAAATTCCTTGGGTCTATTCTTTCCTCCCAGAAGGATTGGGCGGGGGGACATTTCAAGATAGTTTCTCTGTAACAACCCTGGCTGTCCTGAAAATAGCTCTGTAGACCAGGCTTGCCTTGAACTCACAGATCCGCCTGCATCTGCCTCCTGAGTGCTGGGAATAAAGGCGTGCGTCACCACCGCCCTGCTCCCAGAAGGATTTCTTTTTTTTTTTTTTTTTTTTTTTTTTTTTTTTTTTAATTTTCAAGACAGGGTTTCTCTGTAGTTTTGGTGCTTGTCCTGGAACTAGCTCTTGTAGACCAGGCTGGCCTTGAACTCACGGAGGTCCGCCTACCTCTGCCTCCCGAGTGCTGGGATTAAAGGCGTGCGTCACCACCGCTCTGCGCTCCCAGAAGGATTTAACAGACTGTCTTGTTCTAATTGTATTGCGAATCATTTCCCTACTTCTTGCTACTGTTGATCAATAAGCAAGTACGTGAGGCTGGAGTGGAGCTTGACTACATACTCCAGGCCTTGGGTTCCATCCCACGCAAGAAACAAACAAAATTCCAGATTTTTAAAAGTATGACAGACTTGCTGGGCGGTGGTGGCACACGCCTTTAATCCCAGCACTTGGGAGGCAGAGGCAGGCGGATCTGTGAGTTCGAAAGCCAACCTGTTCTATAAGAGCTAGTTCCAGGACAGGCTTCAAAGGTACACAGAGAAACCCTGTCTCAAAAGACAAAACAAACAAAAAAAAAGTATGACAGACTAACAAGGTAAAAGCCAGTGTTCCTAGTTTATTTTCATGTTGGTGGTTCCAGACTTAGAATCGTTCTCTGCTGATGTGGACATCCAGGGATGCTGGAATCAGACAAGTTTCTTACATTTGAGTCTCAGTTTTATTTTAGACAGGCTCTCTCTCCTGTAGCCCAGGCTGACCTATGGAGTCAAAGGTAACCTACCTCCACTTCCCAAGTAGCAGGATTACAGATGTCTGCCACCATGGGTTTTCGTTTTTTGTTTTTAAGATTTATATGCATCTCTGTGTGTGCCACTTATGTTTGGTCCCCACAGTGGTAAAAAGAGGGTCTCAGCTAGAGTTATAGGTATTTGTGAGCCAATCACTGTGGGTGCTGGGAACCAAACTTGGGTCCTAGATAACAGGCAAGTGCTATTAACCATTGGGCTGTTTCTCCAGCCCCAGAATCTGCTATCTTGTTTCTAGTGTCTTCCAGAAATGTTTTGCATGCAGAGTTGTACAGGTTGGAAACACTGTATAAGCCATGTTCATGACACAAGCCTGTAATCTACCGCCATTGCAAAGAGAAACACAAGCTGCTTCATGTGGTGGCACACACTCCCAAACCCAGCACACTGGACGCAGAGGCGATTCCTGAGTTCCAGGCCAGCCAGGGCTACATAGTGAGACCCTGTCTTAGAAAGGAAATGTAACTGGTACTGCTCAGCTGTGAAGAAATGCACAAGTTCTTTCTGAGTCACAATGGCACTTGTAAAGGAGGTTACATTCTTTGCTCACTGTAGGCTTTGCTGGGTGGGGACTGGTCTGTGGAACTGCCACTTTAGCAGACGAAGCCTGTCTGATTTGCTCTGGCTGTTGTGTAGCACTCTTAGTCAGAAAAGCAGTTAGCATTCTTACTATGTCAGAACTCTCAGGAAGTTTGCTTCTGCTGTGCCCAAGAAGCTGTCTAACATGGAACCCTCTTCCAGGTGTGCGAAGTCTATAAGCTTCACAGGGAGACGTTCTACTTGGCGCAGGACTTCTTTGATCGTTACATGGCGTCACAACAGAATATCATAAAAACACTTTTACAGCTTATTGGGATTTCAGCCTTATTTATTGCTTCTAAACTTGAGGTAAACAACTCCCTAATGTTCTTTATGCAATCAACATTATTTCTTAAGTTCTGCCCCTTCTAGGGGAAACTGTCAACTATTGGTCAATTGTATCTTGAATTTCTAAGTCAAAGGCTTCTAAAGTTAAAGTACGTGGTGGCAGGGAGTGGGGAGGACAGATATGAACCAATCAAGAGTAAAGACAAGGAGCAATTACATAGACCATTTAGATTAATGTAGTTGCTTTAAGCATAATTGAACTTGGTACTGAAAAACTGAATTGTAGCATATTGGTTCCCACCTCTAGTCCTAGCACTTGCACAGCTGAGGTAGGAGGATGGGGAGTTTGAGACCAGCATAGCTGGATGGTAAGACCCTCAAAACAATGCAAAAAGGTTGTTTTGTTTATATAGAGTGGATCAAAAAATTTAAGGTTCTGTTTATTTATCCATGGGTCCATTTATTTGTGGAGTGCCCCCCCCCACCCCTTTTTGAGACAGGATCTCCCTCTGTGTAGCTCCAGCTTGCTTAGAATTCAAGAGCTCTTCCCTGCCTGCCTGTGCCTCTGGAGTGCTAAGATTAAAGGCCACCACAACCAGCTAGTTTTACTTCTTTATAACTGTTTGGGGTTGGTGAAGTGAACCTGTGTGGAGCCTTTCAGAATATCCTTTCCGTGTCAGCATGCTGGAATCATTTTGGATGCATGTCCTAATCTGAAACTGCCGGGAATGGTTTCTTTGTAATAGCACCTTCCTTCTGTTCCCTTTTAGGAAATCTACCCTCCAAAGCTGCACCAGTTTGCTTATGTTACAGATGGCGCTTGCTCTGGAGATGAAATTCTTACCATGGAATTAATGATGATGCAGGCAGGTTACACATTAATATCGCTCTCATGCTGTCTCACTCTGTGTGTGTGTGTGTGTGTGTGTGTGTGTGTGTGTGTGTGTGTGTGTGTGTGTGTGTGTGTAAGAGAGCTTCAGCTAAGTACACACCTATCTTCTATCTTTCCCATGTGAGGTATGGGTGCACCCAGTGGGTCTTCTCCCCTAGACATGTGGCAGGGACGACTTTTCACAACTACCATCTCTTTCCCTTTAGGCCCTTAAGTGGCGTTTAAGCCCTATGACCATTGTGTCCTGGCTGAATGTTTATGTCCAAGTGGCATATGTCAATGATACAAGTGAAGTGCTGATGCCTCAATACCCACAGCAGGTCTTTGTGCAGATTGCAGAGGTATGTGGACTTTCTGCTTCCCCACCGTGTGTGTCGGGGGGGGGGGCACACCACAGCTCACCAGGGGCTTCTAGAAGCTTCACGTGGCATCTGTCTTAGCACCCCCGTCTCTCCTTAGCTTTTAGATCTGTGTGTTCTGGATGTTGGCTGCTTAGAATTTCCTTATGGTGTCCTTGCTGCTTCTGCCTTGTACCATTTCTCCTCATCAGAACTGATGCAGAAGGTCTCAGGTATGTTGGTTTTTCCTGAGTTCTTAGACAAGGTTGAAGAACCTACAGACCAGCTGGCAACTGCAGGCTGAGCCTCTACCTTCTTTACTGGCAGGATATCAGTGGTGTGACATAGAGAAGTGTGTCAAGTGGATGGTTCCATTCGCCATGGTTATCCGGGAGATGGGAAGTTCCAAGCTCAAGCACTTCCGGGGAGTTCCCATGGAAGACTCTCACAACATCCAGACCCACACCAACAGCTTGGATTTGCTGGTCAGTGATGCTCATGGTCTCATCAGACAAGTACTTAACCAGCGCTGCCTAAACAACCTCACTTTTCTTCAGGCTGGCCCCAGGGAGTCTGGGAAAACCAGTTCTAATTCCATTATGAATGTTTGGGTGCACAGATCCTGTGTCTGGGTATCTACAGACCATAGACTTTAGGTGGAAGGGGTTGTTTGATTAGACAAGGTCTTACTAGATAGCCCAGCCAGGCTGACCTAGAACTCAAGTCTGGCCTCTTCTCCCAAGTAGTAAGATTGCAAGTTTGCCACCATGCCTAACTTTAGATTTATTAGCTTTTACTTTTATTTTTGTTATTTTTCCCTCTTGCCTCCATATTAAAAAGGTATGTCAAGTGAAACAACTCTTTAATGTTGACAACTTTCCCTTTTATTCCATGTAGGACAAAGCCCAAGCAAAGAAAGCCATATTGTCAGAACAAAACAGGATTTCTCCTCCTCCCAGTGGGGTCTTGACACCTCCACACAGCAGTAAGAAGCAGAGCAGTGAGCAGGAGACAGAATGATCAAACCTGCCATCGCCCCCAAAGACAGTGGTGTGGAAGCAGCTGCCTGGAGCTCCTTGTGTTGCCTTGGAGGTCGGGAGCCCCTGCAGATGCCCTGCCGAAAAGTGTGCATCTCTTCCAAAGCAGCAGGGGTCTACACAGTGGCCTCAGACAGAAGTGCTTTTATTGAATGCTAGGCATTTTAACAATAGGGTCAGGTACACCAGCCACCTCCAGAACACCACTGAGTGCTCCAGAAGCTGCTAAGGAGGGTGCTACTTGACTCGCTGGACTCTTCACACATGACAGAAGCTTGAAATTAAGGAGGCCATAGCCGTTGCTGGCCTCTGCTCGGGTGTTCTGGGTTGCTGTTGTGTTGGGTGGGACAGGTAGTTGTGAGCAAACATGGGATGCAGAGCCCACAACACAGACTAGGCCGCCCTTTTCCACTGTCAGCTGACAGCATGTCCTGCCTTTTATGAACTCTTGTAAGTGCTGCTATGTCTATCAATTTTTAATAAAGATAATACTATCTTTGAAGCAGCTGTTATTACTCTAGTAATAGAAGTTGCCTTTCAGAATGGCTCAGCCAAGTTCTCTTGGTTTTGTGATTTTTGAGACAGTTGCAGTGTAACCCATACTGGCTAGAGCTTGCCAGGTAGCCTAGTCTTCCATGAGACTTCTCCCACAATGTCCTCCATAGGCGGCTATTCACACCAGAGTCATCAGCTGTAGTAGGCTATGCTAGTGACGCCATTGCACACCCAGGGAATTTCATTAGTGTCACCAACTCTCTAGGCTAGTTAAAGGTCATTACAGAGCTATAATTCATGTTCTTCACCCTTACCCAAATCTAAAGAATAAGAGATTTTGTTTAAACAATTTAGCATGCCTGAAACTGCTTCTAAGAAGAAAACCTAGGCACACTGGTGTACACCTATAGAGCCAACATGTGGGAGAATTCGAAGTTTTACATTACCCTGAGCCACTTAGGAAGGCCCTGTCTGAAGACAGGGAGTGTGGTGGGGTGCAAAGTTAGATGGCAGCTAAAGTGAAGGAGAGGACATTAATTAGTGCAGTGTATTTTCTGACGGCTATATAGAAACACTTGGAGCCCTGTGCTGATCACTGGGTTACTGTTCACTTTAGACCCAGTGTGTACATTTCTGTCATATTTCACTTTCACAGTGCTTCAATTTGTGTATACACACGGGACAATGATTGATCAAGTAATTGCCACCTACTTTTTAACTTGTTATTTGAACCTGGTTCTTGAAAACCTAAAGCGAGGCGGTCATTTTAGATCTATACTGTATTTACATGAAGTTGGAGGTATTCTGTTTCTTTGACACTGCTTTTATAGTTCTGGAAGGAGAACCTAGACAACAAAGAGGACCCTAAGAGAGACATATACATGGATCTAATTACACAGAAAGTAGAAAAAGACAAGATCTGGGTAATGGGAGAGGGTAGAAGGGGAGGGGAGAGAAAGGGAGGAGAGCAGAAAAATATATATAGCTCAATAAAAATTAAAAACACTGGAAATTTTAAGTCTTCTAGTTAAGTGTATCAGAAACCAACATCTGGGACTGGAGAGATGGCTCAATGGTTAACAGCACTGGCTGCTCTTTCAGAGGGCTCGGGTTTGAGTCTCAGATCACCTCTAATCCCAGTTTCAGGAAATCTAATGCCTTTTCTGGCTTCCTTTGGTTCTGTACACGTGTAGCACACAGGCATACATGCAGGTAAAACATTCGTACAGATGAAGCTTTTAAGATAAGGTTACCTCTAATGTCATCTGTCCAAACAATACTATTCCTAACTAGTTATTTCTTTTGTTGTTTTGTTATTTGAGATGGTGTCTCTCTGTAACAACCCTGGGTGTCCTGGAACTCACTTTGTAGATGAGGCTCACCTCAAATTTATAGAGATCCACCTGTTTCTGCCTCCCGAGTGCTGGAATTAAAGGTGTTATAACTAACTAGTTATTTCTAAGTCTCAAGCAGAGACAGTGTTTTTAAAAAGAAGTGGTTACCATGGTGGCCTACATCTGTAATCCTAGCACCCAGGATGCTGAGGCAGGAGAGAGTCCAAGGGCAGCCTGGGCTACATAAAAAGACCCTATATTATAACACACAACAGTAGTTTTTTGATTTGTTTAATACCGGGTCTCACTGTGTAACCTCACTGGCCTCAAACAACACTCCTGACTCGTCTCAGCCTCTGCAGTGTTGGGATTGCAGGTATATACCATCATGCCTAGCATGGAGCTCATCAAAGAGCGATACTGTCATAGCAAACCCATCATCTGAGCTAACAAAGGACAATGTCTCGTGAGTAAATAAGATCCATAATACTTGGTAAGTCCTGTGGCTCTATCATGAAATCCTGGGAAGCACTATGAGATCCCTCAGCAAAGCTCCCATCTTCCGGTGACAGTTTGTGGCAGATGCTGCTCTTATGCCTTGGCTCGACAACCTGTTGGTAGCATTCTTTGTGTTCTACCATTCAGCCAAAAGCAGCTGAGGCCATGTGATCATCGGGAAAGTCACTGGTTGAAGAATCGAGAGCAGACAGAGCATGGGTCTTGCATCTGACGTGGGGACACAGTAGTCTATTGGTTCAGCACACCATAGTCTCTTCCCAGCTCATAGTTTACCAGAGTCTTGGTCATTTCTCTAACCACTGCCTGAAGCATTGGTCCTTGGCTGTTGGCATGGAAAGCTTTCCAGTGACATCTTCCCTGGGTGGTAACACAGCTTACAGAGGTCACTTCATGCCAAGTAGACAGATAAGCGATGATAAGGTCATGTGAACTGTGTTTCTGAGGCAGATAGGTGTGTCCTTTAAGACACGAACACAGTGCCTGATCTACCTCTTGCCTTCCTTCAAACTCAGCTGCATAGGAGACTGTAAGACATTCGGACAAAATTAGGCTGTAGCTCATAGCAGGGATGGAAGGGAAATCAGATCTGATAATGTCTCGTCCTATTTATCCAGCCGTGCATTTTCATACCACATGTTCAGCAGTTTGAAATTCAAATCACATTTATACCTTGGACATTGTTAGAAGACTATTTTTATCCCTGCTGTAATCATCTAATTTGCTGATTACAGGTCTCAAATTGCCACAGAGAACTCAATTTTTGAAAGAATTGTCCTATTTGATCAAATATGTTATTCAAGCAATGCAGTCATTTGTTCCACAAGGTTACCTAGCAGGCAGAGTTAACCAGGAGTAACAGCATTAGAAGCCCACACTTAAAACCAGGCATTAGCCAATCTACCCGCGACAATAGAGTCCTAAATATAATTTGCTGCAGACACTCAGTTCCTGCGCTGACACACAATTGCATTTCCTATTCAATGAGCATAGATTTTTCCTACCTTGTCCTAATTCCTATTTCAAATCCAGAAAACTCTAATGTGCTCAGTTTCACTGGCTTACCTGGTACTATTTCCAAGGAGCCTCAGATGGGGAGGACAATGTTGTCTCTAATTAAATAAACAGCCCCTTTAAGTCATTTTTCTCATCAATCCCAATTCTAAAAAGTACAGCATCAGACTGGCCCAAGAGGTTCAAGTCTAATGCTGGCTTTTCTCACTTGAATGAATGAGGTACTTTCCAGTGGGTCCTCAACTGTGTGCTGGGCATCACCAATGATAGAGACTAGGTCCAGAAAAAACAGCAACCCAGGAATAGGGTGGCCTCCAGGGACAAGGCCAGAACAGTTGTTCCTATTGCTGTTGAGGTTTTGTCTTCTGAGACAGTTTTGCTGTATAGTCCATGGCAGCCTGAAACTAGCAATGCTTCTCTCCAGTCTCACGTACTGGGGTTACAGGTATGCCCCGCCATGCCAGGCTAGGTGTGGTTGTTGAATTCTCTCTGGCAGTCTGCAAAAACTGTTCTTAACATTGGGTGGAGGAAGAGGAGGAAACAAAAGTGACAGAGACTGCACATCAAACTGAAGATAGGTGTGGTGGCCTGGGCTGCAGGAAGCTGGGGTTAGTAAGGAGGGACAGGGTGACAACTGACATGCTCAAAGCAGGCTTGAAGGCAGACATTGAGGGAAGCAGCTCAGTTACGGTTCTGTGCTACAGTACAAAAACAGCTGCAGTATTTGAGGGCCATAAAGGGAAGGCAACAGGACATCTCATAACCAACAGCTCCCACACTTACTGTATTTATTTGGTGTGTGTGTGCATCTAAATGTGCGCCACAGTGAGCACGTGAAGATCAAAGAACAACTGAGTCACTTCTCTCCGTCCACCATGTGGGTTGCAGGGATCAACCTGCAGGTCCCACTTTATTTTATTCTGGTCTTAGGGTGTTGTGAAAGTTCTACAAGTACTTACCGTCAACCTCCTCTTTTTTTGTGTGTGTATGTGTCTGTGTTCATTCCTGTGTTTAAGTATGGGCATATACACAGTGCAAGTGTGTAGGTCAGAAGACAACCTGGGTGTCAGTCCTCATCTACCTTCTTGAGACAGGGTCTCTTGTTCACTATTGCATGCTCTGGGCTAGCTGGCCCACAAGCTTCCCAGGAGTCTCTGCCTCCCATCTCACTGTAGGAGAGCAGGGATTACACATGTGTGATACAGCATTGAGTTTCACATTGCTTCTAGGGTTCCAAACCCAGTACTCAGATTTGCATGTTAAATGCTTTGTCCACTGAACAATATCCCAGTCCTCTGTCCCCCTTTCAATTTGATCTTGCTAAATTGCTCAGGCTGGCCTCAAGTTCACGATCTTCCTGCCTGTCTCTGCCTCCCAAGTAGCTAGGACTATAGGTGTATACCATCACCCTAGCACTAATGCACTAATCTATGGTTCCCTCCCTCTGAAACTGGGAGGTGGGGTGGGCTTACTATATACTCCAAGCTAGTCCATAATCCTCCTGCCTCATCTTTCTAGGTTCTACGATTATACACAAGCATTAAGTGACTGCCTGCATCTCTCCTTAGCCAGAGCTATTTCTGCCTACTCACCCCTCTACGTCAGCTTGTACCTTGCTGCCTGTGTGAAACCACCCCTTTTCTGACTTCCACTCAAAGAATGTTTCTACTGGCCTCTGAAAGCGGACACCTTGAGCTAGGACCCAGCTCTGTCACTTCCTGAACTGATCCATGCTTACTGTCTCCCAGTTTAGGGTTCCTCTGCTCTGTCATGAGCACTGAGAGTGATGACAACCACTGATCCAGAGGGCTGCTCAGGGAATACATGGAAAAACGGGCCTGGGAGTGTGGCTCAGCCGGAGAGTCATTGCTCTCCCAGTGAGGAGCTCAGATGAGGCTCATCAGTTGAATGCTTCTTCGAGGTCACATTGCTACTTGTGGGATCGCCACACCAAAGGACACAAGTCCCTCCACCTTCCCCAGCTGTCACCAACGCCTTCTCCACACCTCAATGCGCACTCTGAGCCAGGGAGGAGGGAAAGCTCCTACATCCTCACATCCACTCCTGAGCATCTCATCACCTACTTCTCTTCCCATTAAAATTACTATTATTTCGCTAGGTGTGGTGGTGCCTGCCTGTAACCCCAGCACTTGAGAGGCAGAGGCAGGAGGATTCTCCGTTTGAGGTCAGCCTCAGTTACAAAGCAAGACCATCTCTTGAAAAGCCTAAGTAAATAAAAATAAAATTCCTATTATTTGACTTTACTGGTTTTACTCTGATTGCCAAAGTAAAGTGTGCTCATTATAGGTTAGAATATTGTAAACATGGAAAACATAGACAGTGCCAATCCTTCAGAAATGCCATTCTAGCAGTGCTAAAATATTACCTTGGATAGGTATAGTGGCACACAACTTTTATCCCAGTCCGCCTGAGGCAGAGGCAGGTGGACCTCTTCAAGTCTGAGGCCAGTCTGTCTACATAGCAAGTTTCAAGCTAGCTACAGCTATATAGTGAGACAAAACAAACAAACAAACAAAACAAAAAACAAAATTTTTTTTTTACCTTGGCCCAAAATTTTATTCCAAACTAATAAAGGGAAATATTTGCTGTTTTTCTTCAAGGCTGTTTTATTCTATTGTGTTACCATCTAAGTAGTTTAAAATGTTTACGTAGACATAGATGTGGACCTTTATTGTGCCAACTACTCAGAAGGCTGAGGCAGGAGGATACCTTAAGTTCAGGTATTCAAGCCCACCCTAAGCAATAAGGCTCTGTCTCAAAAATAGATAAAATAAAATTCAGTGTGTTAGTGTGCATGCATGTTCACGTTCACACCCCACACCCCCACACACACACCCTAAGGCACTCTCTTTTGTTTTTACTTTTCTGTGATCATCTGCAGTTAATTTCTTTGCCTAGGCTGGGGATCTGGTACAAAATAGGTAGTCATTGAATGTTTGCTCCCAGAGATGGACAGATAGATGGATTGGTTCCTATACCACAATTCTTCCATGAAGATTGAAAAGCAAGACATGAAGCCAGGAGGTGGTGGCGCACGCCTTTAATCCCAGCACTAGGGAGGCAGGCAGAGGCAGGTGGATCTCTGTGAGTTCAAGGCCAGCCTGGTCTACAAGAGCTAGTCCAGGTCAGCTAGGACTGTTACCCAGAGAAACCCTGTCTCAAAAAGGAAAGAAAGAAAGGAAGGAAGGAAGGAAGGAAGGAAGGAAGGAAGGAAGGAAGGAAGGAAGGCCGGCAGGCAGACAGACAGGAACAGAATGGAAGGAGCCCCTGGTTCTGGTTCTTCAGTTGAGCAAAGCAGCCACTCATCAATGACCCAATTCTGGGAAGGACTGCAAAGGTTTGATGAGGTGCAAGAGCCCAGTCTACACCACCAGATATACAAGCCATTTGCTTTGGGGCAGAGATAGGAGAAACCTATCCCAAGTCAATAGATGTCAGCAGTCACAGTGCCATCCTGAAAGCTCTGTGCCATTCTTAAGTCCCCATGCAAGTGGCCCCTGATCTAGGCTCTCTCAAGTCCTGCATTTGATATTGCTCCCCTAGGCAGTGCAGAGCAGTATAGTTAGAGGTTCTGCTGGGTCTAAGTTGCTAAGGGGTTTTAAATAACCTTTTAACTACTTGAAACCACAGGAGGACCAGGTGTTCAAGACCAACACAGGCTACAGAATCCTAAAATGTTCTAAATGAGAGCTCTGGCATTCATTCAGACATGGCTTCTGAGCTCTGTGTGTGTGTGTGGGGGGGGGATCCCGGAAGCACTGTGCCAGGGTGCCTGCACCTCCCCAAATCCAGCCCAACTGCACTCCACCTGTGGCCTCAGGTCCAATACTGTCCATCTTCACACATGTCTTCTTAGAACAGACAAATGTCCCAGACATCAAGAGTCTCAAAAAGAACACATGCTGGATGGGCTGCCGCACACCTGCAAGCCCAGCACCTTGGAGACTGAAGCAGGGAGTTTAAGGAAGATAGTGCGACCTCATCTTGAGAAAACAATTTGATTTCAAAATGAAAACAGCAGAAGGGGAAGACTTAAAAAATAGAACAGAAAACAGGCTGTAGAGGTGGTTCAGTGGTTAAGAGCCCTGTCTCTCCTCCAGAGTACTTAGGTTCAACTCTCGGCATCCATCTGATACCCTTTTCTGATTTCTGTTGGCTTTACACACATGTGGTGTCCATACATACAAGCAAAACATCCATATACATAATATACATTTAAGAAAGCTTTTTTTAAAGAAAAGGAAGTACACATTTCTTCCCAGAAATGCATATTCTACCACTGCTGATATTTAATACAAATGTCTTCACATCTAAGCTGCCTATGATTCCAGCACTGGTGAAGCAGAGGCAAGAGGATTGCTTCAAATTCAAGGACAGTATGAGCTACATAGAGAACCCTTACACACACACACACACACACACA